>JAQGBX010000275.1:0-40241 GCA_034698745.1 Megaphyllum sjaelandicum | reverse complement strand
TGCTAAGCAATAGAGCAAGGGTGGACTTTTGCAGCACACTGTATACAAGTAATACGTTTTCAAAATCATTTTTCGACCCCTTAAACTCGATGTACGCCGTTTTTTCAACGTTATACGGATTTCTCTCGTCGAGATGCATCGAACGAGCCCAAAATCAAAAAAAATCAGAGAACATTTTTTTTAGGACCAAAAAAAAAGGTAAGGCTATAGTTAAATTGCCCGGAAAAATGATGTCCTCCAAATTTTACGATTTTAGGCTCATTTGTTCGTCTCGACGCTGAGAGTGCAAAAACGTTGAAAAATGGCGAAAACCGAGTCAAAACGAGGTCAAAAATGAATTTTAAAGTTTTTAAAAATGCAAGGGTCGACTTTTGCTGCACACTGTATAATTGAATGGGGCCGTTTTTTACTGAAGGACTACCAAGCCAATGAACGCTAATGTGCCATTCTGCGTTTTAACTTAATATTAGTTGTTGATGTTTTTGTCCCTGGTCTAGACGTCTGTACGGTATGGTTGCAGTCCGCCCAGCTCCAAATGTTAGATAAAAACTTGTAGGTTATTGTTATTAACCGATTTTGAAATGAGCATAATATTGCCCGTTTTGGGCAGCAAAAAGGAAGTGGACGATGCAATTCGTTCGACCGAAGACAAGGTGCTTGTCCTTCGTTTTGGCAGGGCAACGCACACGGATTGCTTGGTGCTGGACAATGTGGTAATGATTCATCCTCTTCTTACGTTTATAAGCTTACGAATTTTTAGTTGATTCTCCATTCATATGAAATGATAGATTTAATTCTGTCCTCAAAGAATCATTCGTAAGCATAGACGTGTTTACACACCTGGTTGCAACACCTGTCATGAATGGAACATATGTTTGTAGCAGCATATTCTACAGTCATTACAGGTGTCAAATAATATTCACAACATAATATATGAATTAACTTAACAATTTTGCTCTTGCAGCTTGCTAAATCTTCAGCTCTTCTTGGAAAAATGGCTGTGATATACACTGTCGATGTAGATTCAGTTCCCATCTATGTCCAATATTTTGACATCACAATTCTGCCCGCAACCGTATTCTTTTTCAATGGACAGCACATTAAAGTGGACTATGGGTAAGAAGATTTTCTTTTTTTCATGTTATGGATTATATGAGAGTATAAAAATTATGAAATCAGTTCGAAAAATGGATGGAGTATTGTCACTAAACTAGCTTCGAATTAAAAAACCTTTATTCTAGCCAAGTCATACATGTATGATATGTGTGTAGTCTTAATATTGTGAATGGAATGTTAACACACACTGTTTACCAAGTAATTTTATTTTGGACGTTTTTTGCTGAATTTGCTAAAAATGCCAGTCATTTGAGATGAAATATGGCGCCTAATAACAATTCAAAGAGAAACATTTACGCATTCGTTTAATACTAATGGTCGGAACTTTGTGGTTGTTTTCAGTACTCCTGACCACACCAAATTCATTGGGACGTTTCGTGACAAGCAAGACTTTTTGGATCTGATTGAGGTGATCTTCCGTGGGGCAATGAGAGGAAAATTGATTGTTAAAAGTCCTGTCGATTTAAACAGAATGGACAAATATGATTTATTATATGGAGATGTCTAAAAACGTGTGAAACTATGTACAAATGTGTTAAATATGGCAGCATGCATGAGTTTTTGACCTCAGCAAGAATTTGTGTGAATTGGATTTGCTTGAGGCGCAGGGATTAAAGATGCAGGTACTTCGTGGTTGACAGTTGAGTGCAACATGAGTCCAAGAACGCCAGCCCGACCAGCCATTGCCAAGAGAATGCTTCGCTCTTGCTCCAAAAGGTCATCTAACATTAGCCACTTCAACGAAAATGAATGTAATCAGAAACTCTTATGTACAGATTATGTTCTTCGTGAATAATTTTGCAATATTTTTTTTTAGAAAATTAAGAAATCATTATTTCACCAATGCAATAACATGCTTGAAAAACAAAAGCATTGGCATGTTCTAAAATTACTGGTAGATAATTTCAGGAAGCTCAAATGTGTCAATAATAATGTGTAATAAACTTATATCTATTGAGGTGAATTTCTGAATTTTTTTCAACTTAACCAACCTGCCTTACGCGATCCATATCAATTTCTGCACGACGTAGCTTCTCCCAGCAGTAATGCTTGTTGCACTTTTTGCGAGATACTCGGCAGAATTCTCCTGTTGGCTGGAATACGTTTGTGACGAGAGGACATCCGCATACTTCGTCATCGCTGATCTGAAAATTTCATTGACAGTTTGTCTAACTTTTCTCTGGGTAATTTGACCCAAATGCCATTGAAGCTAAAATGGGCCAAGTGAGACTATTACCTTAGGATCCTTGGTGTGTTCGGGGCAAAGCACCCTCAGTCGCTTACAGTATGTACCTTGTTGTGCATTGTAAGCGTCACAAAACATATTATAACCAGCTTCAATCCGAGTTTTAAAAACGGACCCAAAAGACGTTTGACTCTCGTACTAAGTCGATAAGTACAAAAAATGTTAGTAACCATTTTAACACATTATCTGATCTTTGGTGCAAGTACAATCCAAGACTTGACTAATTAATTTAACGAATTAACAGAGAAAGGTGGAAATAACTTACCTTGTTAAAGCATTTCTCCATGTGACGTAAGGCAGGTTTGGTTCCTGTTTGCAGGCCACATGTGACGCAATAAAAGCTTAACTCTGCTTCTTCATCACCTTCCAGATTCTAAGTAAAACACCTGGATTAGTCGGAAACCTGGACCACGATTAACAATCATGCAAAATAACTGGAATTCATTATAAACCTCTTGTTCGTCAACTAGAGGCGTCTGTTTTGCTTTGGCAATCAATGCTTCTAAGATTTGTGATTTTTGGTCCAATTGACCAAGCAACTTCTGGGCCTTCAGCTGTTCGTTCCTTATCTTTTCCAGTTGTTTCTTGCTATTTTCTTCAGCCTTACTTGGCATGCTGTTCCACTGTTGAATTCGCTGGGGCAGGATGTGGTAAATCCGACTACAATTAAAACGTTTTTAATATTTAAATTCAACAACAACCAGATCGAGCAGTTTTTAAATAAAATGATCAAGTTTAAAGTAAAACTTATTTTTAATTGATATATTTTAAAAGTTTATATATTCCTTTGATTTTTAATTTATGGACTGAGGAGTTAACAAGCGGTATCGAGTTAAAAAACCAACTTTAGATCAAATGCCTTTCATCAATTCATGAACAAAAAGTTATCAATGCCAAACTTCCTGATAAGTTTCTTTTCTGTCGTAAAAACGAAAACAACAGTTGAAACAAAATGTCAGCGAACAGTAACTTCACTGTGTTATTTCTTCAGAAATAATTTGGAAAAACTGATATTCTGAGCACATAACATTTGGTTTTAGGACGTATGCACTCACTTCATAGCAAGCTTGATGCCACATTCTTCGCTGCAGTACTTTGAACCAGACTTTGCGGCTTGTGTGCAACTGGGTCCGTAACACTGTTCAAGCCTCAGCTTGCTATCTTTGCTCTTTCCATCCCTTCGCCTGTGGCGATGCTTGTCGTGATCACCATCGCTGTGACTATGTCGTTTATGGCGCCTCTCTTGACTTTTACTTCTACGAGCCTTCTTTCTACTTGCACCTTTTTTACTGCTAAGACTCTAAAGATGACAATTAATCCCTTTCAATTCTTGATGAAAAGAACAATAAAATTGCCACTGTTTTATCGATAATAGAGGTGCATGAATTAGGCGTAATATTAACCCTTTTCACTGATCCCTTTTTGGGTGTTCTTTTCTTTTGTGGTTCGTACAGTTCATCATCTTCCTCCTCATCTTCTTCATCACGACCATCATTTCTCTTTCGGTTCACATCTTTCAATACCTTATCATAACAATCAAAACGTTTAAAATTCAGTTGTTATCAAAGTATGGATTAAAGTGAAGGTCTGTCGAACCCTAAAAGTGCTTTCTCCATCAGACATATCGTCTCTTTCAAATGGTGACGTTTCTTCCATCTTGCGTCCTATCACCAAACCCTGAGAAGAGCAAGCACATTTTTTAAACCACACCAAAAAGGATGCTACTTCAAAGAAATCTCCAAAAATCGAATTTGATTTCCAGATCGAGATCACCTTATGGCAATAGTTAAAAATATTACACTTCCAAGTCCCCCGTAACAACCTCTGCATAAGCGGTGGAATTTGTGCAGTGCATTTGCTAGTGCATTTTCATTAAACATATATTTATAACAATATGAAATAATCATAAAAAGATTTCCAAGAAACATTCTTAAAAACATCCTTAACTTTTTTTTTGCAAGACATCTGTGACACATAATGCATTCCAATGTGCAAAAACAAGTGCACCTCGCCATTTGCATACTTAGTTGCAAGGCTAGGGACAAGAAAACTGCCACATTTTAACTATGCCTCGTGCAAGGTAAAGCATGCGTGAAAAACACACACTCACAAAATTAAGGCATTGCCTTTGTCGGCATTTCTGCCTGATTTTGTTGGGTCCTCCGAATTTGCGCATGTCCTAGTGATTTCACATAAAATTAGAACTAACATTTATGTAACCTAATATCGGAGACTATCCCAAAGGAAATCTTGCATACTTTGCAAAAATCACATCGTCTGCAATCTTCTGTTCTGTAGCATGCGATACATTCGCCGCAGCGCCTGGCTTTCCTCCCTTTTTTGTCCTTCCCAGTATCTCGTTTTCTCATCTCACTGGAAGAATGGCCTTTTGGCTTCTTCTCTCTATATTTTGTTTGCAATGCTGGATCAAGTTCTGCCAGAAAATCACGACGTAGAAGAGATAAAAAATTGCATTACCAACTGTATCTAGCCATACAGTTTAGGCAGAATGAAATATGACAAAAATACCTTTACACCCACTGCAAAAATACTGCAGAATACTTTTGGCTTGTTTTTCAGTAATACCAACACAATCACCGTGATACCATTCATTGCAATGATCGCAGCATCTACATGAATCAAATAAATTAGATTGTTAGTCAAAAAAAGATAATTACAATATTTTATAAGTAAACAAAACCTATGTACCATATTTCAATTGACCTTATTTAAGTTCACACAATCAGGCATCAAAAGCAACATTTTTTGGAGTAAGCACAAACTTTTATTCTTGAAAACAAATGTCAGCCAGCTCGTGCTTACACCGAAAACGGCCCTCTTGACAATTTCCCTTGCATTGAATACAAGACAGCTAGCATGGAATCCAAATAAGGTCAATTTTTCTTATTTTTAAAGAGTATACAAACATGCTACTCTTTAGGTCACAGTCAATTAACACATGCATATAGTTGTTGAGCAAAAGAGGCTCTATAAAGAGTATGCAAATTACTTCATCTAATAAAATACACAAAATGATGGTACAACATGCTCCATTCCAAGTAAGAATACATGCAATCTCACTACATGTACATGTAAATGGTACTGCTAGCCAGTATATGTGAACAAACGAGAATATGAATCATGAATGAGGGAATAAAATGAGCAAGGCTTTGGCTGAGTTTAATAAAAACTGTCATACTATTTGCCTGAATGAAACTGGTAAACAAAAAACACGTTAGCTGACCTGGTTAGGCAGAGGCTTGATTCTAACTATTGGGTGAAATGCAAGTTCTTGAGTTTCAAACTACCAGTTACGCTAGGAAACCTTTTTGTGCAGTCTTTAGAAGTATGATACCTAGAGATAGTACAACAAATCGTATGGCTTCTTACATCATGAACCGGCTGGTATCATTCGACCGACAAATGCAATACATGGTATTATCTTCTCTGGAAACAGGTTTACAGTAGGAATGCATATCCCAGTCCATGTTGGTATTTAACAAGCTAGTTATCTTGGCCTGTCTTTCGGGCAAGATTTCAAACTTCGGCTTCGGCGACTCCTCCAGCTTTACTCAGAAATCAAGAAATAAATTAATATCATTATAAACTATCAATAACATCGAAACCCATTATACAAATCATGCAACGGTATAGTTGATATACATGTTATATATACATGATATACATGTAGGCCTAAAGATGTACCTTAACAGGCTCCATTTCAGTCATTGTAAATAATCTTAAGATTGGACAAGAGAGCAAACTATAACGTGCTCTCGCTGTTAATTCAATTCTTCAAGGTATTTCCCATTTAAATTAAAATTTGAATATTAAGTTGCACGAAACCTCCCAGCCGCTCGGCCAGATCCATGACAGCGGCGCAGCGTCATCCGCGCAAGCGGAAGCACAATGGTGTCGCGATAAAAATGTTCCCGACAAAAAGGTACCCAGTAGTACTAGCACATGCGCAGATTAATACTGCGTGGCGCGGTGCTCAAGCAAAAGCTTTACGAATTGCCCTTGTGAGGTAGTGTGCAATTCAGTGGAAAAAAACATGCATCAATTGGTTTCAAAACCGCGATACCCTGAGTGAATATTTAAAATTAATTAGTGGGGCAATTTCGAACACGTGATTTCCCGATTGCCAAAGTGCGATTCGAAAAGCTCCTTTTTGACAAATTAACAAATTTTTCAATTCGTAGCAATTGCTGATCTTACAAACTCTTTAGACTTATTTTTGGGTTTCGAACTAGTAACATTAGTATTAACAATTCAACATATCATATAACTTTTTTGTCTTCAAAATTTCAAATTAAACTTAAGATTGATTATCAGATGTTTTAAAAACATGAAAACAAACTTTTTCGACTTTCAAACTAGTAACGTTATATTCGACATATCATATAACTTTTTCGTCTTCAAAACTTCAAATTAATTAAACTTAACATTCATTTGAAGATGTTGGATGAACAGATGAAGCAACATCATGAACTGGCATGATTGTTAGTTGGATTGGAAGACGGTCATGGCCGATTTAATGCAGGAACTATCCCAGCATTCGCCTAAAGAGATTGTGGGAAACCATGAAAAACCACAATTGAAGATAGCCAACCCGAGCATCGAACCCAGGTCTACCGAATGCAAGGCGAGAATGCTAACCACTCACCTCGTGGTCACCTCATTCGGTAAACGGGTAACTTTACATAACTGGTTTTATTTGTGTTTCATTAAAAGTTGTCAGACTGCACAAACACTAAAGCGACGATTTCAAAGTTATGTAAAGTTAAATGATCTGGAAATTAATAATTACCTAAAATAAACTAAGAAATATAATTATAAAATAAAGAATTATGGTATATTTTCAGCTTCCTTAGCTTACGGGGGTCCTGTACTACTTCAGGCAACCCATCCATGGGGGTTTATGTTTCAAGCCTCTTCGTGCATACGTGTGTAAACCGAATCCCGAAACCTTCACCCCATATAATTATTAATACCATTGTAATTTTTTAGACTTTAACATACATACATACAGTAGGTACATGTATGTTAAAATCATACATGCATGTATGATTTTAACATAGGCTACATGTATGTATGTATGTTAAAGTCTAAAAAATTACAAGCATTGAAACATCTATAAAAACGATTAAAAAGAACATAATCAATCATCGCATAATCAAACATCTCAAATCAGCGATCCAATTTATTCGGTGTCATTTAAACTATAGACGTTACAACTGGAAAATGAAACTACAGTTTGGGTTATGCATTGTTAATTTGAACACGCCTAATTGTTAATGACATAACACTGATGAGTACGCATCAAATGATATGCAAAAAGTGTAAATTCTCAACTAGTTGCATTGCAACCAAGAAAAATGAGCATAAATTACGGAGAAATTAACTGAAGAAACTTGACTCAATTTTTAAAACTGCCATGAATCCTGCTTTAGCAATGGTTAAAAAAGAAACCAAACGATAGTTGGGGTCATTGGAAGACAAATATTTTTCCAGCATTCCTGCTGACTGAATATAAAAAGGTAATGCAATAATAATCAGAATCTAAGAAATGAAGAAAAGCCTGCACGCGCGCACACACACGCTACACTCACACACAAAAAATAAACTAAAAATAAATTGAAGCAGCAATTAGGAAGATAGAAATTATTCTGCAAATAAGTGAAAAGATTCGAGCAATTAAAGACTAAAGCTTGTATAAAAAAAAGCGAAAGCATAAAAAACGGACTAGATAAACGAATTTCGAAAACTTATGATTTGCGAACATCAGAACATGAGCAGAAATTCGCTGTAAATTTTTCAAAATCTAATCTATTTGGCACATAACTTAAGGCACTCGTTACTTCATCGCCTGTAATCATCACCTTTTGCTGAAAATCATTGATTCCAGCAAAAAACAGGCAGGAAGGGATATGAGAGCACACTATCCCGAGAATATCTCACAATTAAGATATTCGTGTCACCACGACATGTTTCATTTGTGGATGTGGTAACATGTTGTCCAGTAGCGTAATTTAATTCGGCACATTCAGATATGATTCGATATATGCCGCTTTAAAAAAAAGCCTACTTTTAAAATTCAATTTTACAATTGTTGGAGAATCAGATTTTAGAATTCTTCTTTTTTCGGAAAACTCGCTCTGTTGCACTCTGTTGAATCGCTTTTCGGAAATTAATTTCCTCGTAGCAATTCTACAAGGCATAATCATATTAAATCTGTTTATAGATTAAGTTTCCCTATTCAGTATATCAGTTGATAGCAAACTTTCATTGAGACTTTTTATGCAAAATGTACAGGGAGTACATACAAAATGGAAAGATTTTACGAAGTTCCAAATTTCAACTGAATAAATGTGTCGCTCTTGTATGGCCGACCATGTCAGGATCTTGGTGCTGGGAAGAGTTCAGTGGACTCCACTTTGCAAATTGTAAGCTTTGCAATTTTTCACTGCATTTTTTATCACTTTTCAATTGCAATTTTTAATCGAAACTATTCTGATGGTGTACAATTCTCTAAAATGCCTTTAGAGAGAAAAGCTAAGATATGACGCCAATCTTAACGTAGTAATTAAAGAATTTTTCCGTAAGTTAGCATAAGACAAAACGAATTTTGAAAATGCCAAAAAAAATTCAGTGACCATGAAGAAATGACTACATGTTTCATGTACATTTCATTAAACAAAAAACCCCACCAAGGACAACGGACAATCTGCAAACTTCCGAGCACGCAAACCTTTTGAGCTACAGCACCGAGGCCATCAGGGAAAATTGTAACAAATCTTGTAACAATATTGTAACAATGCGTGAACATATATTAAACACTGAACACTGGGTTGCTCTAATCTATCCTGCTTTTCACTCGGATTCTAAGAAAAGCGCAGCGAATCGCATAAGTCCATGGCCTTCTGCAGCACTTCGCTCGGGCTCTCCAGGGCGCCCATGAGTGAGGCAAAGCTGGCTCCGGGGCGTCCGGCCCGCGTGCTCTCCCACCCCTCGAGGGGGTCTACGTTCCCCGAGCCAAACCGTGACCGTCGCCATGACCTCCCAGATGACTGTGCTCCAGAGGGCGACGTGGCCAGCGACTCTCCCGTCTCCTCGCATGGCGAGTAATTCCTGGCATGGAGACCTAGCCTGCTGGGTCTTCTGGGCGCCCCTTGACGCTCTCCTCCTTCTCCCGCAGGCTGACCATTTCCGTTTCCGTTGCTCTGACCACCCGGCATGGAGTGCTGCCTGAAGACGGGACGGATGGATGGGCTGTCCTCCTCTGGCAGGCTATGGGTACGACTCATCATGCCGTGCTCCAGACCTTCTTCAGGCGCCGCGTCCGTGTTGCGGCGCAGGTAGGTCATGACGTCTGGATTTCCTCCTCCAGAGCCTCTTCTCCTGGGAGTTGAAGCCGAAGAAGAGGACGGCTCGTTCCCACCGTACGGGTAGTCAGACTCTCCTCCACCAGCTCCGAAGTGCATGGACCAGCGCTGGCTGGCAGTGCTGCCGTTTCGGTTCAAGGCCCCCGAGTAGAAGTCTGGCGATGGGTCGAAATACCTGGTGCTGAAGGCCGGGTCCTCGTCGTAGAAGTGGTGCTGTCGAAACGAGGGGGCCCGGCTCAGCTCGGAACGCATGGAGGCGGCGGAAGACGACGCCGATAGGGCAGAGCGCCCCTTGCGAGGGATGCGCGACGACTCGTTGAAGCGTGGGAAGAAACTCTTGCGGCGGATGCGATCTCCCACGCTCTCCTCCTCTGGTGCCCTCTGGTACTGCGACGACGAATTCAAGGTGTCCGTGCTGGCAGTGGTGCCGTCGCTGCACACGGAGCCCGTCTCCGCACTGTCAGAAGCCGGAGTGGCGGCGCGACCCTCGGCGCCGCACCCCTCCCCCTCTTCTGTAGGCGACTTTCCTCCTCCTCCCTGGCGCCGTTTCCCGATGCCCATTCGGTTGATCTCCTCCTCCAGAGATTCCAACTCGTTGCTGACGCTTCGCGCGAATCTCATGTACCCCTTCCTGGACTGTGCACCAGCTGAGGTGGGGGTGGCAGGGGTGCTACTCTCGTACATGCTACCGATGCCACTGTCCTGTCTGGCCAGGAAGTCATCGTCGCCCGGGCCTTGCTTCTTGACCGGGGCCGCGTTCTGCACCTCTGCGTTTACGGTCTTATTAGCAAGCCCGGAGTCCTGCGTCTGGCTGATGCTTCTCTTGGTCTCACGTCGGACGGTGGTCACTCTGCCTCCCTCCTGCTCCGTCACGCGCTGCTCGTGCTCGTACTCTTCCTCTTCCTCCCTCTTCGTGTTCCCAGTCTGGCTCACGTTTTTGCTGTAATCTCGGCTGACGGACACCGATGCTGCCTTGGCCTCCTTGGGCTCCGCCAGCGCCACCATGCTTCGCGGGCGGTGAAGGGTGCTCTCTTCGGACTCGTACTCTTCCGACAACTCCTTGCTTACGGATTTCGTGTACCGCTGGAACCTGGTAGGGCGCCTCACCGTGCCGTACAGTGACTCCCTGCCAGAATCGGACGCCGCTTCCATGCCGGCGGCCTGCGGAGGCTGGGACTCTGGTTCGTAGAAGCTGCGAGGACGATGGGCGTCCAGCGAGCGGTTGCGGTGCCGCAGCAGCGCCGCCAGGACGTCATCGCGCTGACTGTGTGGCGGCTCCTCGCGAGGGTCCCTTGAACGAAAAGCGTCGTAGCGAGAGCGTCTGGCATCCTCCTTGGAGCGCAGTGACGAAGACATGGTGACTGATGAGGAGCGATTGCTGTTAAAGTTGCTGTAAGAGGACTGGTGGCTGCGATACCCGCTTCCGCCGGTGTCGCTCATGAAGGCCGTGTCGTCGTCCTCCTTGACTTGCCGAGTTTTGCAGCGCCATCTGGGGGTCGTGCGGCTGCCGCTGCTGCTGCAAGAGTCGCTGGCGTAGTTCTTAGCATCGGAATCGTACTCGCGAGCCGAATTGCTGCGCCCCAAGTCACAGCCGCTCCGTGCGCTGATGCGGTAGGTGGACTTGGGCGCCTCCGTGTACCTGTTCCGTCCAGAGGCCCCAGGCTGGTTGAAGCGCACCGAGATGTTCGGCGCGTTAAACATGAAAGAGGACACCGACGAGGGTATGGTGCCACCGATACTCAGACCTGACCGGCCCATCAGGCTAGACTGGAACCATCTGGTGGTGTGGGCGTCGCCTTCCGTCAACCTGTTGATCAGATTTCTGGTACGGGACAGCAGCGACGTGAACAGTGACTCGCTGGTCAGACTCTCGAACACGTCTTCCAGGTCGTCGTTGGAGCCTGTGGAGCTGAAGCTGTCGCTCCGCTCCAGGGAGGGCGCCTTTCCCTGATCCACCGAGGCCTTCGTGGAGCTTTTCTCCTCGACGACTTCCTCACCTTCGCCACCCCTCTTCTCCACCACGCTGCGGAACTTCTGAATGCTGCGATACTTGGATCGGTACATGCTGTAGCCCCGCTGCTCCGTGCTGGAAGAATCCTCCACCTGGGTACTTTGTGCTTTCGATTTCGTCTTAATTTCTCTGTTACTGTTGGATTCCTCTTGCGACGCCACTTTCGGGTTTGCGACTTCCTTGCCTGGACCCGCATCTCCTGCCAAGTCGTCGCAGGTGGTGGAGCACCGCAAGTCGAGCAGGGTGACACGCTCTGGGCCATCGTCCAGTTGCTCGTCACTTGACCCGTGGCGCCTCACTGTGGCGATGTAACGGATTATCTTGCTGTCTTCATCCTTTTCTGGCTTGGTAACTGGGTTGTCAACCTTGGGCTCTTCCACGGCCGGCTTTTCCGGTTCGCCGGACGCCACGTCGAACATCACTTCGGACTTCACGCCGATCAGATGAAACTGGCCCTGATCACGGGGTATAAAGCGTACTAACGGCGCGCCGATTCCAGCAGTCTCCTCTTCGTTGTCTTCAGGGTAATGCCGCGACAGCGCAGACGCCGGAAGTGGGGCTATTTCGATGCTTCCACGCTTCTCATTCTTTACTTCAACTATCTTATTGTTTTCTTCTATCGTTTTCGTCTGTTGCCCTTCGACCCCAATGGCCGAATTAAGATCAACTTTAGGTGTTGCTGCTTCCTGATTGTCTGGCGCCTGTGCAATGCTGACTTGCTCTGCATTTGGTAGTGGTGTCTGTTCGTTTGCACTGGCATTACCTGGCTTAGCCTTCACCACTTTTGTAGGGCTTTTGGGCCTCGACCCAGATGAAGAAAGAGAACGGCTCACACTGCTGCCACTGCTTCCTGATGGCCTTCTTACTAGAGGCGTGTCTTTCCCAGGAGCCGCTCTGGCAATGCCACTGCCTGTTTTGGTTAATGAGTTCTTCCTGGTGGAGGCATCTGGCGTTGCGCTCACTGCTGGAGGTGACTTTCGCTTGAAAGGTAGAGTTTTTGGTGGGGAAACTTTGGCTTCTTGGACCGCTGCTGCTCGGGCCTCTTGTGGAACGCACCCACGGTGATGCGGCCCATTTTGATCTAATGCGGCGCCCTTCTCATTTCGCAGGCTCTTTGTCGGGGAAGTTCTGGCATTGCCACGGGACGATTGTCTAGAGAGAACGGCCGGTTTCTTAGCATTTGCTGCGCTTTCCTGAGTGCCATCCTCTGGCTTTTTATCCTGAGACTCTGTTTTTGCAAGGGGGGCTTTAACAGGTGTCCCAAGTCCAGTTAAGGGTTTTGGAACTTGCTTTGTCGGGGAACCTAAGGTTTCTGGAGTCGTTGGTGGAGATTCAAATTTATTTTTAAACGATGACGTCACCTTCGAACCAACAATGCCGAGAGGTTTTTTCTCAGGTGATTTCCTCTCGAACGACTTTCTGACGTCGGAAATGCGTGATGGCGGGAAACAAACTTTACGTTTTTCAGTTCCAGCCGATGGGGGCGTTACCGCTGTTGCATCAGTTGGAGATTGCGTGGCGCCATCCTTGCTGATGCTGATGCTCTTCTTCAATTTCGGAACTTTGGTGCTTCCAGCTGCTGAAGGGGTTGCTGTGGTCGTTGCTTTCTTTGCAATACTAGACGACTTACTTTTTACAGCCGAGTCGGACACTTTCTTTGAGTCTGAAGCATTTCCGAGAACCGCCTCAGAAGCGACTGTATCCAAAGATTGTTGCGGTTCTTGTTCGTTATCGTTCAATGCTGGTTCTGGCTCTGATTCTGCAGGTGGGAGTTCTTTGCTCGGCTCACTTGGAAGTACATTCGGTTCTGGTTTATCTAAAACAATCTCCGTAGCTGGAACTGAGTTATTTGTTAGGTTATCAATGGCACCAGCTGTGGATGCAGCACGATCGCTTTCTACAGTATCAGCTTTCATCGCCTCAACATTGTCACATGCGGATTGCACAACCTTTTCTGCACCACCTCCTTTATCGTTGTCATCATCTGATGGAGTTTTTTCGTTTTTCATCTTCTTACGCAAAACATTCGTAGTACTGCTATTTCCCAAAACTGCAGATGATGATGCAAGTTTATGTTTCTTGGCAAAATCTCCGTTCACCTGTGCATCTTTATTCGATAATCCTGTTGCAGAATCCAATGCCTGCAATGCTGGCCGCTCCCACTGATCCATATCGTTCTCCTCAGTACCCAAACCTTCTTGGTTTTCTTTTGTTTCACATGACATGTCATCCTTTAGACCATTAGTGTCCACTCCTTTTTTTATATCACCATCGTTGCAGCTTTCGTCTGGAGGTGGCTGAGAAGCGGTTAGTGCCAGCAAGTAATCGAGGCGTACCGGCATTAGTTTGCACATGTCTTGAGCGACGTCTAAAAGTGGAATGCCTTCTCCAACATCCACCCAGAGGTCGCAGCAGATATCATCAACTGAAGCCCTCTTAGCTGGATCAACCGTCAGCATTTTACGGATCAACCCAGATGCATCTAGGTAACATAATTACAAAAAAATTAAAACAACAAACAAATTCATAATTTTATGATAAAAAACAGACGTTAAAGCAAGACCACCATCAATGTAGGCTAAGTAGTAACGTCTCTCTCAATAACGTTTTTACGACTTTAAATATGGTAACAATAAGTCTGCGAATAGTTTGAAATTTGAGTGCCAACCCATGCAATGGAATATTAATTTTTTAACCAACACACGTGCGCATTCAATAAAACTGCATTTATAAAATGTATACCATTTATTCCAAAATAATTATCATATACCGGGTGAAACAGATCACAGGAAACAACAGAAACTCGGTGCATAATGACAAATAAATCTAAATGCTAACTTTTTTAAGTACGCACTGTACAGTACACGTGTAAATTGGAGACCTGTAGAGGATGGAGAAACAGGGATATCCCAACAAACAGAACGACATTTAGCCAAATGCTTCTCTGCTTGACACTCGGAACATGCAGGAAAGTGAACCTAGAGAACTTGACCGTCCTTCCAACCCTAGGTTCACTTTCCTGCATGTTCCGAATGTCAAACAGGGAAGCATTTTGGAAATGTGTTATTGCCTGTATCTCCCGTCTTTATTGTCCGAATTTCGTTATGTTTCCTGTGCTAGCCCTGTTTCTCCATCCATCTCCTACAGATCTCCAATTTACATGTGTACTGTACAGTGCGTACTTCAAAAGTTAGCATTCGAATGACCTTGACAACGTGTATCAAGGTCAGCGAGATTGTAAATAGCTTTTAGCCCTCACAGTTTAAGTTACAAGATCCTAATAAATTATTCCAGTCTATACAGCCGTTTTTGATTTATTTGTCATTATGCACAGAGTTTCTATTATTTCATGTGACCTGTTTCACCTGATATAGGATAATGTTAGTTATCCTAATTATTTGCTGGCGTTATAACATTAATCGTTGGCGTAATAATTTAATTTAACTTAACCTTCCATATCTTCCATCACTAGCTAGGACATAAGTACTGCACCTTTCCCTGAATAGTTTATCACATTTGAAATACATGTATATCAGATTCTTCATCATGTATTCATTAATATCAACTATTAAATATGTACAATAAAGAAAGCAAAACATAGCCGTGCTTTCGTGCTTTAGGATTAAAATTCGCTAATTTGAAGGTATTTACTTTTCTTTCTTGTGGGTCTATTGATTATACAAACATTTAATAATTAACAATGGTTGCAAAAAATAGAATATTTTGATTAAGTATAAAAAACTTAAAAATTATTTTTAAAGAACTCCAGTCTCATAATAACTTTCATTTTACGATCTAATTTAAACATTCATTTATGAACATAACCATCTGGAAGCGGCTTACCAGATGGCACTCGGGGCTCATAATAGTCTCCTTCGGATATTTGTTTCACTAACTTCTTAAAATTGCTACCATCAAAAGGCATAGCGCCATATACGAGAGTGTACAGTAACACCCCTAAACTCCAACAGTCCACCTACAAAACGGAAGCATTCCACAAATTAAAAGGAAGAAATCTTTGATGAATTAGAAGGAAAATGTGCACGAAAGAAGCAATTACCTCCGGGCCATAATAAGGGGTTCCTTGAACTATTTCAGGAGATGCGTAGAGAGGACTGCCACAGAATGTACTTAGGAAATTGCGTTCATTAAAAATATTAGATAGTCCAAAATCGGCAATCTTGGCATTGCCCCGTTCATCCAGCAAGATGTTCTCCAATTTTAAATCCCTATGGCATATCATGTTCTGCAAATTTCACAAGTACATATATTACAAGAAATGGATTTTCAGATCATGATACAAATATGATAAATAACAATTATTATTCATGAAGCTTCACCTTATGGCAGTAAAACACTGCTGAGGCCACTTGGCGAAAAATTCTCCTTGCTTCCGGCTCTGTCAGCACTTTTTTAAAACTTAAATAATCGTACAATTCGCCTCCGCTTGCATATTCCATTACCAAAACAATTTTTTCTCTATTTTCAAAAACTGAAACAGAAATTACCAAGACCAATTAAAAAGGTGCTAAACTATATGCAGTAGACGATATCGATTATCCGGAGTCGGATTAACCGGGTAATAGATTCAATGGATTAATGGATTGCCATTTTTAGAAGGTTAATAAAGAGAACTTAATGAAAACTGATATTAATGTTAAATTGGGTTTCTGCAAGCTTAAAACATTGTTCAGGTAACTCCATGTAGGCTGACTCCGTGTCCCAACTTCTTCGGATTATCGGTTTTCTACTGTACCTCATGATATAAATAATATTTGAACTAAATAATTTTCCCCCATGATGTATAAATTGTTATTCATATACTTTCGTAGCAGGCTCAAAACTATTTTATAATAATTAAAGATTGTTAGCATTACAGGTACATGTATTATGATATAGTTTAACAACTCCTGAAATGCATAATCCTAGAAATTGTGTCGATGTGTTATCCGATTTTCATCTCAGATTTTTAATTTCGTAGCATTAAAAATCGTTTCATTTAACGGAATGTCCCGTTCTTTAAAGTGGAACGTTTTCGTCTTTTGTTTGTGTGTTTTTGTAAAAAAAAATGGTGAAAAGATTTTCAGTCTGAGAGAAAGGCGGATGACACCGATTTACACTGGGGTAAAATAGTTTCCAAGAATTATTTATATCAGGAGTTGCTTCCGGTTACATAAAGTCTATCACTCTCATGCAATTAAGCACATGTAAAAGCAAATAAAATGTTTCAACAACAAGCATGGCTTAATTTTCCTGTATCAAATCTTTATAAGATGGTAAAATGTCGTGAATCATTAACCATCAATCAAAATGATGATCAAGGGCATTTGAACAAAGCGTTATTGTGAATTACAGATTTGTTATTTTTATAATCATGAAATTGAAAGAAAGTTAGGAAATATTACAACCACCCAAACCACACATCGACATGTATTAATCATACATTAGGGTGGTCAGTTATTCAATTCGTGTATGACACGCGCTCCACAAACATACACATTGACATATTTTTTAAAAAATCTTCATAGAAATAAGTTGATAAAGAATACCTTCATAAATATGAATAATATGTGGATGCTGAACAGAGGACATGATTTGAATTTCACGTTGAATGCGGACCAAATCCTGCTCGGTTTCAATCTTCGATTTCTTGATGGTTTTGATAGCCACCTAAAGAAAACAATGACACTTTTTTAAACGCCAACTCAAATATATTCCAGTTACTAAAACCCATAAACATTACATTTAATCATAAATAAACATGTCTTAAAAAGTGAAGGATCTTCTTGTGGAGATTAACGATAAATTCGATAATATGGGGTTTAGACGCAAGCAACTACTCACATAGCAAAATGATCAAAAATGACCACTCAAAACCTGGAGTAAAATGACGTCATTTTCGAAACAAAAAAGGACGTCATTTTTTTCGTTTGAGAGGACTTCATATGGATAATCATTTTGACGTCATATTTTGGTCATTATGACGTCATTAATAACGTCAGTAACTGACGTCATTTTTTGGTCATTTTGCTACGTGGGTACAGATGACGCTAAACTTCCCGAAACAAACACACACGCTTCGACATCTAAACGAATTCTATAGCATCATTAACGTTCATGTAACAAAAAACTTAATTTAATGGCATTTTTCCCACATTTCAAATGAATGTTTATCATAAAATTTATCATCACTACATTTGAAATAATCTTCAGATTATACAGTACAGTATGTAGTTTGATATACTGCAGTATTGCAATATAAGAAAAAGTAGGTTCCTGGAGGCCATTCTAAGGAATGCAGGGGGCTTTGACTTTTCACATTAAATGCGCCCATAAATTGAAGCTCGAAGAACTCGTGTGTGAACGAGTTAATTATACCATTTCAGAAGTATTCGCTGACAGCAAGCGTTAGTGAGGGAATTAACTGGAACAGTGCGAGACGCTGACGTCAAACAAACCATCAACGATATTACTCACGAACACCGACGCTGCCAAATGCTCAAAACAAGCTATTGTTTTAATTTCACAAGGCGGCATTTCCTTCCACACACCCAGCTCCTGAAATCAGAGTTATGGACGTCCTCATCCTCAGAGGACAGTGTTTCAGCTTAGATTTATAATCAGGCGCCAATAAATGAGGCTGAGCCTTATGCAGATGCCAGTATCACGTGACTTTTGTATTTCTCGCAATGGCGGAAATTACACGGAGTCACGTGATACCGGCTCATGTGTAAGTCTGCATAACAGGGTGGTCACAGGTCAGGGAAATTAGGGAGAAGTCAGGGAGGGGAGGGGGAGAAAATGTGGTCATGGAAGTCGTTTAAATGTCAGGGAAATTTGTGAGTGGTCAGGGAAATTTTCCCAAATAAAAGCAAAATGCTATCCCATGTACTCAGTCTGCTAGCAGCTCCATCACCAATCCTCTTCAGCTAGAATTGTAACAAAATCTAGTGTTTTGCCAAGCTTCTAGTTGCAATTGTTATTTTATTTATCATTATGACAAAAAATGATATGCATTAACGATCGAGTAAGTTTTGGTCAGGGAATTTTGGATTTTAGTCAGGGAAAAGTCAGGGAAATGGAAAATGAAAATTTTGTGGCCACCCTGGCATAAGGTCCTCTATACTGCAGCGATTTAGTATGACGAGAATTGCATTTTCACGTGTGGTGCATTGTGAAAAAAAAATATATTTTAAAATAGAGCATATAACGGAGCATTTGAGAAAAGGATGACAATAATAGTCTTGTTTATTGCCGACCTCTGTCGGATTTATCGACAGAAAGTCGAGTGTTTTCCTTGGGATTACAATGAAACTTGGAAAGAAAACTGCTTCAATACAAGCAGTTTAAATGTAGTAAAAATGCGGTTTATGTCAACTATTTAGTTTGTTTCAGCGAATTAGAAAAAGACGAATAAATGTTGTCTAGGCGTGGAAATGTTGTCAGATATTCTTAGGGTAAAAAGCAGCGGAACGGCAATTCGAAAACCGAGTAACAACCTTTTTTTTTCTGCTCTCAGTATCTTCAATAGGGCGACAACAGTTTTTCGAGTTAAAAATAGCTGAACTCGTAGTTTAAACAGCACAAGAGCAACATATACCGTATAAATACACTGTAGGGCTGCATAATTACTGGTGAGCATGGTATTTTGAGTTGTAAATATTTAGCCTTATATTTATCTGCTTTAGGTCAGTAACTGCTCTAAAAAAATTCTAAATTTTGTGTACAGAATCGACAATATTATGTAGACATTTTACGGCATACGTTTCATTAAATAAGCATAACTGACACTGATAATTCATGACAATTTCAAATGTCATAAAAATTTCACAAATAATTGCACAAAATCGCAGCATACCTAACTTTTTTTTATTCTGCATTAACCTTAAAAGCCTTTGGAACATCGTTACCGTTCAAATAGCCACACATGTAAATGTGACCTTAAGCAATGCACTGAAAACTTTCGATAGCAAATGAACTCTTTGAAAAAGAAATTCCCTTTTCAAGGATGGCCGCGTCATGGCCCCCTAACTTCATGTCACTGTCACAAACACTGCAAGCTTGCTAAATATGTTCGACAGCTGAGCGAGACAACTTTACAGGCGTTAAACTTAAAGGACCAGCTGCACACATGTAAATGTACTATACATAAAGAAAACTACTATAGTCTTCTCAGCACGCCCATCACCCATCATTATAATGCAGGTGCAATTTGTCCTGTAAGTTGGAATGTGCCCAACTTCACTCTGCCATTTCCTCAATTTGTATTTAAAGCAAATAGTAAAAAATTGCCATAACTATATGCAAAGTATGCAGCAATTAAGCTTTTGATATGGAGCCAAGGTGAGCAGTGAAACAACCAGAAATCAAAGATTACATTATAACTGTCTGAATAGAAAATATTCTTTTCAATAAACTCGCCTGAAATAGATTGCAAGTACTGTAGCCCAGTTACGGATTTATTGTGCGTAGCAAACAACAATAAATTACACAAGTATAAAAAGGTATGTCTACTAACTAAAGCTCTTCCCTAATTATCCTACGGTATGACCTGACTATGGTAACGAAATTGACATAAATTACAATTCGTGGTCTTAAATACTTTATGGCGAATTCGACTTGTCCAAAAAGAATACACTCGGGTACTCTTTTTGGACAAGTGGAATTCGCCATTAGACAACTTCCTGCCTTCTACCTAATTACGTACGACGGATTAAGTATAGTTAACTACTGACCAAAGATCGATCTCAAGACTCATATATTGCGGGTTTTAAATATTGGAAACTACGGTATTACTGGACGTGCGAAGTGAAAGCAAATCAGAACTCATCTAATCTTCCAAATTACCCAACATTTCTAAATTTAGGAAAACTATCCATTTTCAGAAATAAATATAAAGCAAATATAAAGTGTTCAAAATATATTAGTACTCACTTCTTCGCTCGTTTCTTTATTAACAGCAAGCTGAACTTTTCCATATGTTCCTTGTCCCAATTTGCGCCGAATATCAAATCTCGCTCTCAATTTCTGTCGATTATTATGCAATTTCACGCCAGTCGTCCCTTCCATATCGGCGATAATATTGATCTCACCATTGGCCAAAACCATCTTGGAACCGCAGTTGTTCAAATGACTCACAAAATGAAGAGTTTATAAGGCAGCGTCATTTTATAAGTCCCAATAAGGAGGTTTATTCACGAATAAAAAAGAAATCCAGTGTGCAAGCCCTACGCCACGGTAAATTCCATTAAACGAGATTTTTAGTCTTTCGCATATCTAAAAATAATCTGAATTTAATCGAAAGAAAATTTCTTTTAAACCTCTCTCACGAAAGCCCCACTTACCTCACGCGAGCCAAAACTTTTTGTACGAGCGATTTGAGGCGCATCTTTAAGAAGAAAAATCAAGCCAACTTTTGCAAACTTTTGTTTCAAAATGGCGTCGTTTCACGTTGGATGACAAATTCGAAGCCGGCCTCTTCGAAAGATCTCTTTTCGTCCGCTTTGGTGAATCTTTCAGAATGACCATTTCGCACTAAATAACCCCTTTAATTTTTCTCTTTAAATTCTATTCGTCACGAATAACAAATTCGCCCACCGCAAACTTCATCGCGAAACTAAAGATAAACATGAGCCAGAGGATCTAAATTTAGAAAAGCATCCCAAGATGACGATGACGTCATCTCAGCCGAATCTCGCAGATCCAGCCGCGAGCCGTTAGCCGTTAGCCGCCTGAATAGAGCGTAGGCGGATGCCACAAATCTTTCCGCCAAAACTGCATGAGAAACATTTCAAAAGCTGACATTGTCAACACTCTTATCACACCAGGCGCAAGCACTATATTTACATAAAATAGTTGATTCGATTATAAATGAAGTCCAAATTACGGTTCAACACATCGCGCCTCTGCACTCAAACGCCATGTTGATGACGTCAGGCGGGTCACACGGTAGTAGCTTCCCCATGGATGAAGGTTCCATTGGCACCATGCATTGGCTGAATGAACCGAATAAGAAATTCAAATTTTGAATTTACGGAGGCTTAAAATATTGGTCTTATATGTGTAGCTTGGTATAAACACATTGCGGACTGTTCAACACGCTTACTTTGAGATGATAGAAATGTACAGATGAACGTTTATCATGCCACACACTGGAAGAGTCCATTTTGAAAAGCAAACGTTTGTCAAGCCATATAGCCCCCGTGGACTTGTTTTTGAAATTTGAAAAAGAAATTCAGTTCTTACATTAATATGTCCACCTTAGAAGACAAGATTTTGGGCATAAAAAAGCAATATTACTGTGACAGTGATAGCGACAATGATGAGGAAAGCAACAAACAATCATCGGAGCCGCAGGAATCGAACATTCAATCTAAACTGGAAGAACCCAGAGACTGGGAAGGGTCTTCAGTCAATGTAAATAAAGTCCACTCTTATTTATTCCTTCAGAGAATAACAATTTCCATGTTGCGCTTGTAATTTCTTACTAACCTTAGTCTGACAATTTGCATAATGAATCCCTCCCTGCCAAATGGTACTATCCATATTACTATGTAAGGAGCCTTATGATGAACTAGCTTGTACCTTTCAGACTGGGCCCAAAGGAGTGCTGAAAGATTGGCAGCGATATAAGCAGTTGCAATCGGAGAAACGTGAATGCGAAGATGCCGAAAGAAAAGCCTTGATTAACAAACTGTCATTAACATGTAGATCAAACGTGAGAATTAAGGACAATCGTATTCAACAATCGATGATATGTCAACATGCATGGATCTAATTTCATCGACGTGTTTTTTTTCTCAGCTTGATGAAGAGCGTGAAAAGAAAGCAAAAGACGATGAATTAGAAAAGGAACTGGCTGGTCTGATGATGGAGGACGAATTTCTTAAAGAATACATCCAGAAGCGAATGGAAGAAATGTTGATTTCGAACAGAAAGTTGTAAGTTGGTTTCTAAAAAATTTAGCCTCATGGCATTTATGTGGTCAAACATTCCGACAGATTTGGGAAAAGCAATGGTTAAATACCTGCAGAAACCTTATTTTGGGGCTCTTCGAATTAAGTCTACATATGGTCAGCCATGATTAGGATTTCCTTAAATTCTGGAATTCCACAGCTGATAAAGCTGTGTAATGTTTTTGCAATTTCTCTTCAAAATGGAAAAATTGATCTTGTATAGTACCCAAGAAGTGTGGTGTCAAGCATATACAGTATACCTACTTATGCATCCAATTTACTACTTACTATTGCTTAAAATTTCAGGCCAAAATTTGGGGATGTCCTTCACCTGGAGACTGGGGAACAATTTTTGAATGCAATTGACAAGGAGAACAAAGAAGTGACAATTATAATTCATCTTTACGATGAGGTAATTTAGACCAGTTAGAGAAACTCCCATATTAATCCTTTTGGCCAGCTGGGTGGGTATTAATTAATCTATTACTTTAAAGCGGTCTGCTGGTTGTGAAGCCATGAATGGCTGTTTACGTTGTTTGGCTCAGGAACATCCTAACGTTAAATTCTGCCGACTAAGTGCCTCCATAGCTGGTTTAACCAAGCATTTTGTGAGTGATACAAAAATTCTTATTTATCAGTGATTACAAAAAAAATTAAGCATCTGCAAATGTACTCAAATTATGTTTATATTATTTCTTACCAGAAAGTTAATGGTGTTCCAGCTCTACTAGTGTACAAAGGAGGCAATCTTGTTGGTAACTTTGTTAAACTAACAAGCGAGTTTGGTGAAGACTTCTATGCAGTAGATGTAGAAGCATTTCTCGTGGAGTAAGAAATATGCCTATCTGTTGCAAGAAAGTTGTACTTAATTGAAATATTCCAATGCATCAGATATTTTTCCTTTTCCACTTTTCAGGAACGGCATCTTGCAAGATAAGTCGCTGGTTCCAGAAGTATTGCGGAATTCCCATTTGCTTCAGTCAGATGACAACCCTGGCTCAGACTTTGAGCTGGATTAAATCATCGATCATTGCACCAACAAAGCTGCTTTCCACTTTTTAAATGAATCTTTTTTTACGTACAAATATTATTGTCAACACGCGTGAATGTTGTAATGTTCGGTTTATGCTGCAGATTAGGAGAGGTTGATGCATTATAAATGTAGCTGCCTACTTCTTAAGTTGAAATATAAATTTGCGTAACTTTTCCTTCAGTGTGGTTTGCTTGTTTAATAAGCTGTGTTTTCCTTGTCAATTTCCACGCTAACAGCGTCACTGCAGTCATCAGGAGAAAGTTTCTCAAATTCAGCAACAAGTTACAGTCATAGCCTGTATGCAATCTATGGCTGAAGGCATGATCTTCAACGGTTTATACCCAAAATGATAAAAATATAACTTAGATTTATTTCCCCATTTGAAGCATGACTCGACTATCTCAAGTTAGTTATATGTATAAAATTTGAAGATTCGCCCTTGAATTTAAAAGAAAACACATCAACATGGAAAGAACATGAAAAGGATGGGTGAAAATTGAGAGGCTGGAAGATTCAACTGTTTACATTTCCGAATGAATCTTCCTGCCTCCAAATTTTCACCCCTATTTTTTAAGTCGATTTATTGTTTTAAAAACAGGAGCTAACCTTGAATATTTTACATGTATGATGAGACTGAGGAAAGAAAAGTTGTCTTAAAGCGTTAGTGTCAAACAAAATTTTAGTCATGGCAGGTATAAGGTGTCAGAGATCACGCCCACGATTGTAGACTGCCTTACACAATGAGAAATATGTAATTTAGTCATGGCAGGTATAAGGTGTCAGAGATCATGCCCACGATTATAGACCGCCTTACGAAAAGAGAAATATGTAATTATACCAAAATACCATAAGGTCTATACATTGAAGGAATCTCTTCATAGAATTCTCAAATATCAGCTATCAAAAGCTGTTCTATGACAACAGTGAAAGCTGCTCCATTTATTTATACCAGCCTTTGTCTATTGGTAAAAATAACATCGCAAGCAAAAGGAGTCAATCATAAAAAAAAAGAAATTTATAAAATTTATCCAGTGATTTATCTTAGGGTGGGAAATGTCCATCTTGCCATCTCTGGCAAAAATAACATTGCAAATTTTAACCACGGGAAAAAATAACCACCAATTCATAGTTGGTGGACATTTAACTCAAGACAAAAATATTTACAAAAAATCAGGTGAAGATGGTGAAGAACGAGGTGATAAAAAGTTCTAAAAGTGCAATTTTTAGAGTAATTCATTCCAATTCATTGTACCTAGTTTGCATCATTTTTTTAACAGTTTCTTTGTATGTATCCCCTGTGTTCGTCCCATAATTACTTCCTCTGAGTCCAAGCCCAGCTGTAGCGACTCTTCTTTGTGCCTGAATAATCAATAGTTCTATATCAATAAAGAGATTTTTACTTTCTAAAAGAACCAGCATTAAACGTGATGGCATTACCTCAATAATGTTAGTTCTGCCTTGATTTGTTTTACCTAACCCTTGCCCTTCATTCCAACCCATCGCCTTCAGCATTTTGTTACCAATGTTGCTGCTTCCAATGCCATGTTTGGTCGGTTCTTCGTAGTTCCTGAAACAAAATTTAAAAAGTTTATTACATTTTCCAGTTTACGGTTGCTGAAAACCAAGTTTCAGTTTTTTGAAGTCATCACTCACGTAGCGTGGCGCTGGGCAAATTTGTCCTTGACTTTGCCAACTTGCGGCACTTCTGGTTCCCCGTACTTTTCCCGTCGTTCTTTGGCGCGATCCCTGTACTTGGACTCTTGGTCGTTGCCCCCTTGCTGCCCTACGGACATTCTCAACGCCTCCAAATTCTGCTTGTGCAAGTCAGATAGCTGTTGGTGCCTAACCAAGGCCTCCTTGCTCGGAAACATGCGCTTGCAGAGAAGGCAGGCAAGTTTCTGCCAATCAGTGAGCCTACTCTCATCTAAAACGCCACCACCTTCACCACTTGCTTCCCCGTCTTCATCAGTGTCACTACCTCCCCCATATTCTGGAACTAAACCATCCTTGCCTTTGCTCTGCAATAAATAAATGACACATGACAAAATGGTAAACCTCGCTTTCCACTATCACGTTTACATAAGCGCGCCAAGTGTTACTTACAACGCCTTTCTTCTCATCCAAGTCTTTTTTGCGCATTACTTCCATAATGGCAGCCTGTCTTTCAGCTAAGGTAGACTGTTATATGAATTGAAAGGTTAACAAAAAATGGAATTAGCAATCTTAAAAAGCTTTTCATATCAATAGCATTTCACTGCTTAATGAATCAGAATTTCCAAAACCTGTTAACACCCCTTAATACATTTATTTATACTTTATCACCAGATCTCTAATAAATTCTACTAGCCACAAATAATTATCAAAATATTAGTGAAGTTCCCATAAAATTTGCAAGAAGGAAAGAATGTGGCAACTACTATGTAAAAACAGTAAAGTTGTAAATACTATTAGATTCGTCTCTAAAGCTATTCAAGTAGTTTTTCCAGATTGATTAATAAGACATGTAGCTCCACAAAAAAGAAAAGACTACTAAAGCTACCTTCTTTTCCAAAATGGCAAATCCAGCATCGGCCGTTGCAGGCTGCTTAGTGAGGGAATCTACAGCAAATGCCTGATTGGCCACAAATCCCTGCTTGGCATTCTCCTTCTTCTGGTTCAACATCTTTGCCCATTTTTCCATGTCTTTGGCAATTTTCTTGGCAATCTTCACTTTATCTTGTTTGTCTTTGTCTTTTCCTTTTTTTGGCGGTGTTGGCATGGTATCACCCTGTTGTGCATCAGTGGAAGACTCTGCTGTACCCTCTTCAGTAGTGGCGTTTGTTGGTGCCAGCAGGTATGACCGCTTCTCACTGTCCCAATACAAAAACTGCTGCGTGTGGGAATTGTAATAATACTGTAGAAAAACAAAAAAGATGTTTTCCTCTAGCAATGCCTACATAAAATGAATACTTCATGCAAAACAATCCAGGCAGCTGGTTGGAAATATCAATAAAATCTAAATAGGCGATGCATTATCATTACTTGCGAATTGGCATCATAATAGAGTCCAGTTGAAGAGTCGTAGTAGTAGTTAGTAGACTGATCAAACTGATAGGTTGATACATCGGGGACAGCTGAAAGAATACAAGTATTGTTGCATTACTAAAGAATGCTGAATTACCCAAATTAAATTTAAATGGAACGAAGGGCAACACAACGTACGATATTTGGTGTAATCGCCATTTATATCCGGTAAGCCAATACTGGCCAGGTTGAGTGAAGGATTGCTTGCAGTCCCAGTCGCTGGAGCAGATATAGTGGCTCCATCGTAGCTCATGCCCATAGGCACAGCAGCCGTGGGCATAATTCCAGAGGGATTTGCAACTGAAGCAGCGGTGGAATGGCTTTCTACTGTGGAAGCAGTCTGGTTAAGAGAAGCCGATGCTTTTATATGTGACGCACTGTGGATTGTAGCAGCACTGTCAACGGCTCCAACTTGTGAATAAGCAGTTGTTGATGTGGTCACACCATAGTACTAAATATGAATCAGAAAATAGAAGTAATATTTTAAATTTCACATGGTTTAAAATGTGTGAAACTGTCGATCATCAATAGCCCAAAATCACGATATTTATGCAGCTAAAAAATAAGTCTTTTTGAAACAAATAAGATTAACTTAAAACACAACCTTTCAGGAATAATAGGCATTATGGTGAATAATCTAACCTGCTGCTGATATATTGTCGAAGGTTGAGGAATGTTGTCTGTTGTGACGTTTTGTGACGTCTGCTGTTGATCGTAGTAACTGGCTGCATTGCCATAGGCAGGCATGGCAGTAGAAGCAGCAGAAGCACCATACGCAGTCCCATAAGGATCCGCACTGGCATCAGCAACCTATAAACAAGATGCCAAAGAAGGGCAATGAGTTCACATCCATGCAATCAATTAAATTCCCCATCATGGAACTGAGGACTTTTTTTTAACGCAGGAGTGAGACGAGTATGAATCTAGCAGGTTTTCTGAGGTTGAAGCAGCTGTCCAAAGGAATGTTAAGTGCTGTTTTTGTTGCCTCCTAAATGATCAGCCCCAAATACTATGGTGTCCTTCTCTCTATTAAAACTTAAGCTAAACATTCCCAACGGCTGCTCTCTACAAGATTTCAACCCCGGACACAATGCTTCACGTGTGCTTTTTGTATGACACCAAGAAATTAAACCCTTTTTCACACAAGTCTCAACCAGCATGAGTTTTGCACAGCATGCTAGAATGGATAATTTGATTCTTTTTTTGCAAATCAAATTATCAAATATTCAATCCAGAAATCGCAATTCTGTGTGCAGCAATCATATGAAGTAATTCTGTTAAGGAAAGGAGTGCAAAACTTGATAAGAACTTTTTGTATGCTTTTGACTTGTGTGAAACTAAATTGACAGGGTACTTGTGAGTCTTTAAAAGAAATAAACTAATCCCCAAACCCGACCAAAAAGAACTGGAACAACAAGCGGGTGGCCGATTTCACAATTGTAGTTGAAAAGGTATGAAAAATGCCTGTGTTTGCAGGGATGTCTCGACCACCCTCCGCCTGATGGTTTGCTTGTGTTCTTAAGGGAAATGACGATATTAGATGTTACTTTGTTGTCATGAAGATTTGCTTTGTTCGGTCTCCTCCATCAGCCATTGTTTTCATACCTGGTTGGTCCATTGAGCTGCAGCCACTGCCGTACTCGCTACTGTTGGACTGGTAGCGCTAAGAATAATAACATCACCACAGATATTTACAATTGTGCCATTTTTTGATTTGGTTTTGGAAAGAAATAAACATCACTGTTAACCAATGACTTTCTGCAGACAGTTCCAACAGCATATAAATACATCGATAGTCAACAACTAAAGCAGTTTAGGTCCAGGGTTCAACTAACACTGGGTATAGAAAACGCGTGATAACCTGAGTCACTGCGAACGTTGCAGTCTTCGCAGTATTTTTCACAATGGGCAATACTTACCACGACGTGTACACATTAGGATAACATTTCCCACGCCTGCTTCCTGCTAATGGCCCTCACAAACATTTAGCCAAAACTGCCAGGAAAAGATGGACGGATTTCGACTGGCAAAATCAATAATTATGCATTTCTGTTTTAGATATTTTTCATTCCATGCATCCTGCTAGTTGTTGCTACCAATCATACACAATGCCTATATCTGGCAAATAATAACTGCTGGCGACGTTGTAAAGATATAACTGGACAAAAACAGGCCTTAAAAACTACTTAATGGAGGAAATCGATTGCCAAAACCCACCTGACTGATGCGCAGAACGGTTTGCAGTATGAGACAAGAACTGCAAAACAAGGGAAATAGCTGAGATCAGTTTTTTAAACATGGAAATATGCTGATAAATCGAAGAGCTATTTCCAGAAAAAGCTGAATTAGGTGATGACAGGCATGATAATACATAGACATATAAATACCACATGTTATCTACAACACAATTGTGCAAAACGATCGGGACTGTACGCACCTTTACGGTTATCCACATAAAATGGTGCATCCTTGTTCTGCAAATGATTATGCAGCATGACGGCTTCATTTGTGGAGTTCAGTTCCACATAGCAAAAGCCACGTGATGTGTTGGTCAGTGGGTCCTTTGCAATCCGGATAGATTTAATTGGAAGCGTCGTCACTGCTTGCAAAGCCACAAGAATGGTTTCTTCAGTTGTCAAAGCATCCAAATTCCCGAACAATAATACTGTATGCAAATGAAAGTAGTTACACAACCATTCATAAATCAGCAAAAAAATATACAACTTTCAAAAAAGATTCCATTGGCAATAGGCACGTTAGGCGTGTTTTATTTTTCGATAAAATACATGAAATTCCAAGCACATAAAAATAGAAAAGTGCACTAGGGATAACGTAGGATCAATTAGACAATTTGTCTTTAATAATTTTTAGAAATTGTGAATACTAGAAGTGCGTTTGACGCTAAAAACTTCTCATTTCTGAACTTTGGAGAAAAAGTTTTATTTCGAACATTTGAAATTTCGATTAACGACTAACAGTGAATCGCAAGTAAAACAAAATCACAGGAGGTACGTTTTTAATGTCAATCCCTCCCGTAACATTCATAATTTCTGAAAAAGAAAAATTGTTCCATGATTCCTAAGTTGTTAACGAGTGCACTTCCCTATTTTAACTTCCGTGATATTTCCATTTTTTTTTTTTTTAAAAATAAACAACCTTGAAAAAAAGATTCTATTGACAATGGACACCCTGGGAACCTTTGCCAACTGGGCAATATTTGTTTAAAAAATTTTACAAAATAAAATAGAGATGTCATGAAAATTTAAACGGAGAAAATGCTTTAGGGGACAACTAAAGGATCCTGGTCAGTATTCATGGAAAACAAAAAAGGATATGCATCTACAGTAATTAATCATTTACTTACCATCACGAGCTGTTGAACATTTGAAACAATGATCCCTTCTTCTGAAGTTATATGCACCACACTAAAAAAAATTATAGAATTTAAAAATGCCACAAATAAAAAAATAAAAAAAAGACAAGTTACAAGTAACATAAATACAGTATGATCACCTTAGCACAATCCCAATCGATTGTTAGTTTATAGTTAGATTCTGTAGAGTTCCGTTCCCTAGTACCCTCATCTTTTGGATGGATGCTGTAATGCATTGGGATTTTTCTATCATTGATGACCAGCACCCCCTATCAAATAAAAAATCAACATGAGGGTAAGAAGCTGTGAAACGAGAATGTCAATCTTAGCCAGTACAACCATGATAATCTTTTAATAAAATAAAGCCTTCTTCAAGCAAATTTAGATTTCAAATAACATTTCTTACCTGCTTAACTTCCATAAACTTCATCGCATCTCCTACAGACTTGAACTCAACAAAACCAAACCCACGCCCTGCACCTTTTTCTTTAAAAAAAAAAAAATCAATTGAGGCCAAATATGTGTTGCAGCGCCTTAACTGCATTTCTTGTCAATAATATATAAGTAACTCACCTTCCGGAATAGGGCCTTTCCTGGACCTCAAAAGCCTGACATCTTTAACTTCTAACCCACATGCGGAAATTTCATAACGAATCTGCAGAAATTGAATGCGATAATAAAGCAAGTCAGCATTTGTGTATAAAATTGAAGATCTGGAACATGAGTTGTCAAATAACAGGCAGGCTTACATCGTTTTTAGTAATGTCATTGAGCGGCAATGTTCGTAACATTATGGTGTGGTTGGGGGTACCATCCTTCCATGAATTTGGATATGAATCTCTTCGAGTCGAAGAATATTCTCTATCCCAATCTCTGTCCCGGTCCCTCTCTCTATCCCTATCTCTGCTCCTATCCCTACTTCTGTCTCTTTCGCGACTCCTGTCACGATCTCGGTCTCTCCCTCTATCTCTGTCACGCCCTCTACTTCGATCACGGTCTCGATCCCTGTTTCTTGTACGATCCCTTCCACCACGATCTCTGTCTCGGTCACGATCATGGTAATCCCGATCTCTATCTCGGTCTCTGTCTCTATCTCGGCCACGGCGATGGCGGTCATGATAACTGCTGTCATTGCTACCCTCAAAACTATATTCGTCTCCACTGTTCTCAACAACGTTATCGCCACCTCGACCCACACTGCCAGTGTTTCCGGTAAAAGCTTCATTATTGTAGTATTGATAATTTGCATCTTCGCCGTTTGCATCAGCATTGTAGTTAACGTAATTTTGTGGGTAGTTATCTGCAGGGACAACAACTGAAGAAGTCATCGCGCCAGCACGATTCTGAAATGGGAGAATTAATTCATTTATTGTAAAGTCATTTTCATACAAGCAGTAGGCCTACAACTGAAACTCCTAATTGAAAATAAATAACTTATTATAATAACTTAATGCGATGCTGCCAACTAATGCATTAAATTAGCTTCTAGAAAGCTCCACAAGATTGATGAAAATCTTCTGACTTTCCAAAGAGAAAATTAAGACGTTCTGTTAAGTTCTCTTAATGACAGGAACAGAGATAGATGAAAAGGTGCTTCTGACATGTTTGCAAACTTCCTTGAATATTCTTTTAACTTACTTTTGATTCGTCATAATAGTAATTATAATCTGCAGCAATGGGTCCCACACGATGACTATTTCTTTCTTGACCTCTATCACGCCGGCGATCTCTGTCCCGAGACATGTCCCTGTCGTATTTGTTACGATCTCTGTCACGACTAAAGTAAACAAACGATTTATTTGCTGACTGTAGGGTACTAAATTGAATTGAAAACGTGAATTTTACATCCACTAAATAATTGAGACTTTCACTAAGGCTTAATGGTTTAATAGATTGCATACCGATCCCTTTCTCGAGGAACTTCTCGTAATTCCCGAAAAGTATTGTTTGTAATCAAATTATTATCATCAGTCGAGGTTGCACCATTGCCCATTTGGTGTCCATTGTCATATTGTTGGTTAAAGTTATACTGCATATAATGATGACTGGCAGAGACAATCTACAAATAGGATAAAATTTACACAAATCAAAACATAACAACAAGATAAAATTGATTGGCTGCAAGCAGCTTGTCTTTTAATGTTGTTTTAAAAAAGTAAACAAGATTACAGCACTTAGCGCATTGTGGCCGACTTTTATTAGCGAGTCCCCCCCAAACAAAATAACACATTTGTTAATCGAGAACTTGGCAAGTATTATTTTGGCAGGCATATGTGTATTCAATCATAATTATACGATGAAGCTTAACCGATAAATCAGCTAGATGCATATAGGACTAGGCTTCAATGAGAATGATGCGGCCTTACTAAATCCAAAATGGCAGACTTTGCACTTTGCCAATGTCAAAGCACACGCGATTAACGAGTGGCTAGACAATATTTGTGGACATTTCATTGATTTACTAACACGAAAATGGCCACGAACACTTTAAAAAATCGTTAAAATTGGATAGACTGTAATATAGATTTAAAATACTCACAGACTCATTGTTTGAAAATTGCATTTTCTGAAATAACCAAACACGATGCTAACTCAAAGCGACATCTGTGCCTCAAGTGGCCATAAGATGAACTAATTATTTTCAGTTTTAGTGCGCATGCGTAGTGAACATGCTGCGCCAAGCGGTGAGAAAGAGTGACACCACAGTATGGTAACACTTGAAAATATTTGCAAACCAGGCGCGCAATTTGAAAATTTTAGCGATGGCTAGCTTAAATTTAACGTCTCAAGCGATAACTACTTCCAAAACGTTAAAGTAAATGACGTTACAAAGGCAAAACAAGTAGGATAATACATATCATATACATTCATGACATGCATATGCATCTCCAAAATACAGTCGACAAATAAGTATGGGAATACCTTTAAAATTCTTTCCATTTACAAAAACAATGTTTCATGCACAAAATTATTAAAAATGCTACATAAAATTATTTTCCGTATATGTCAAACCATAAATGAATTTCGTGTTTAGACTTAATTAAACGTCCCATCCTCAAGATATCTCTTCATGTACATGCAAATATTCTAATATCCAAACACTTTTGCTAATGCTTATACAAAATGGCAAGTATCAACACTAATATACCGTATATTATAATCATTTTCAAAAATTTTACAATAGCATTTCTAATTAATTTCTCAAAAAGACAACGTCCAATTCAGAAAAAAATACCTTTTCAACACTTGATAAATTACACTTCTAAACAATGAAGCATTATTTTATTTTGTTTATTGGCAAATTCAAATATATATTTCAGTCCAGGGAAAGTTCAAACGAAAAAAAAATATGCTTTAAAAGAAGATATTAATTGGAATGATATAATACTAAATGATTGTTCGATAACTATTTTTATATCGGAAACATATCCCTCGGAGCAACCTTACAATTAATATCAGTTTTAACATTCAATAATTGATACATAAAACCAATGCATATAAAATGTCATTCTGTCAGCCTTCATTTTCCCCACTTTAATCGGGGTTGAAATTAATGAGTGGTACAAGGAGCAACATTGGATTCTACATATTGCAAGAACAGTTACTAATCATTAACATTCCCCTAAATAAGGGTTGCAAAGAAACTATTTATGATCAATTCTCTCACCCTACCCATTTAAAAAATTCGTATTTACATTATACACACAAACTGAATAATACCGTTTAGCAGTACCAAATTTCAGAACAAAAGCGCAAATTAGCATAAAATTAAACATTTATTATAGCCCCAAGGCACATTCGATCATAGAATGTGCACCAAAGCTTTGGCCTCATAAGTAAAATATACGAATGCCAAATTTGCATGCTCGTCAGTGGGCACCAGTAGCTGGACTACTATTAAGCATGGTCAATCATCTTCTGTAGCACAAGGAAACAAAATCAAATCTAACAAAACGCAACAACTCATAGAAAACATGCCGATGCGTAGGAAAAGTTTTACACAAAGTGAAACACGATTCAGAACTGTGACACGAAAAATGTGTAGTCCAATTTCCGGAGCCCTCTAGTGTGTGAGTACATGTAATTTTATTTCAACTAAGCTGTACATGTATACATGCACGAGCAAGCGTATTCAAGGCATTGAATGAGCACTATCCCCATAATTAGACATACAAAGACAATGTAAAATCAAGAGAATGCTCAGGTTAGGAGACACAAAATTGACATTGGAGCAAATAAAATTCCCCATGTCAATTTAATAGATGAAAAGTAGCATTTTAAAAAAAAACATTTAGCAGTGAAAAAAAAATTGACAAAATGGGGAAGTTATATTTTATAACTTGAGAGAATGTTCGTAGTTCCTTGCTACTCCATAAATTAACACAATATGCAATGGCATGTCTTGCACTGCATCAACACTACTTGCGGTCAGGAAGCGCCCACCCAAATATCCAAAAACAGTGATGTGAATTAAACCAATTTTTGATTGGGAATGAATTTCATTAATCATTTAAGAAAGACTGAAACCTCATATGGTTGTAGCATCAGCAATTAGGCAATGGCATTACGAGAAGAATTGAAAATTGTAGTAAGTGGTGGCAGAGGAGAATGTTATCACTTTATTTTTAAAAATAAATGGCATAGAATTCGCCATAGACTAATTGGGTAAGAATGGCAATGCTGGAGAAGATTACAAAGTTATTCTGTGACGATAAAAGTTAACATGTTGAGATTTTTCATTTTTTATTGGTTTTACTTCAGTGTTTACACTTGGGCAAATTTTAATGTTTGCAATGACGGTTACACTGAAGCAGTTTTGATAGTTCAGAACATTGATCCAAAATTGGTTAGTTTGAAACTTTACATGCATCCACAAGCAAACTGTTGCACAAAATTGCTGGAAGAAAAATCGGTTCTTCTGTGGACATGTGGTGTGAAGCTTCTTACATTGAGGGTTGTTAAATTAGTATTGCCAATTCTTGCCACCGACCTAGGTACTTTGCCACCTACAGAGGGCGCCATTGCATTACAATTAAAAAAACTGTTTATGGTATTAATATTTCAACTAGAAACAAAAAAGGTTTTCAAGCCACCAAAAAGTATTTGTACAACAAAAACTTTGGCTATATCTGTGTGCAATGCGTTAAGTATGATACAGGGTAATGAGCTCGACATGCTATGGCAGTTGCAGCAATTCATTTTAGAGACAAAGATATAGTGACCTTTCTTGATTGCAAAGCAATTTTTAATGAATGATAAATGGTGTAAAATTACAGTGCAATTTCAAGAGAGGCTTTACAACCAAAAGTCAATATTCCTAAACAGTTCAAAGATTGCTGGAACAAGGTATGATGGAAATTAAGCATAGTCATATCTCTCAAAACATTTTTGTTGCACAAAAAGTCTTAAAATTTTCAAATTTGTTTTAATTACACCCAAGTGTGAATAACAGTTAAAATGCAGACTGTTAGTATGATAATCATCAATGTACAAGGGAAGAAATAAAGCAGAAATCATTAAATATTGAGCGAAGAAAAAAATAATTGCCATGCAATAGGATGAAGGTTATACGTGGCTCAAACAAGGTAAATTCCCCCACGATCAAAGAGAAAACTAAAGTACAAATGCAAAAGCATCACCAAAGCCAGCATGCCGTTGAAATGGCATGAAATTCGACATTGCTGAAAACAAGAATTTTTTACCACGATCATTTCTTGCAGATTTGAGAGGGTTTTGGCATGAGAGAAAAGGTTCCAATTAATTCATTGTGGGTGGAGAAATACACGTAGGAGTAGTGAAGTGAGATGGTTGGGATTAAATGGTAACTGGAAAATAAAGACTGAGGGATGGGGCATGAGATGTTGACTAGCAAGCACAACTGTCCGATTTTGGTTTTTGGTCATTTGTCAGTTTGATTTGATCTGGAAATTCGTTGTATAATTCCACTTCCGTTTCCTGTGCCAGAGCATTCTTGGCGATCGTCTGAAAGGCTTGCTCAACGTTAATGGCTTCCTTTGCACTCGTCTCGAAGTACGGGATGTTGTTCTTGCTTTGGCACCAGCCTTGTGCCCTTTTTGCTGATACCTAAAAGTAATGAGATCATCGGTGTTAACCAAATGCATAACAAAGAATAAAGGCTTGTCCAAAAAATTCTCAATTGACAATTGCCGTTGTTCTGTTCCAGGGTTAACTATGAAGTGCCAGGGAATTTACGCAAAACACTAACTTACCACTCGATTTTCTAAGTCAATTTTATTTCCTAGAACAACGAAGGGAAAATTTTCCGGATCACGTGGACTGGCCTGAATGAGGAATTCATCACGCCAACTATCTAGAGACTTAAATGTAGCTGGCATGGTAACGTCGAACACTAAGACGCAACAATCAGCTCCACGATAGAAAGCAACGCCTAGAGACTGAAACCTTTCCTGGCCGGCAGTATCCCAGATCTATAATTTAAAGATGTTATGAAAAAATATATAAAAATGTCCCCATTAAGAACCCATGAAGTGAATATCTAACCTGCATTGTGACCAATCTATCATCGACCATAACTTCTTTGGTTAAGAAATCGGCCCCAATAGTTGCTTTATATTGATTACTGAATTTCTTGTTAACATACTGATTCATCAAGGACGTTTTACCTACACTTTTTTGCAGAAAGAGTGGGGGTAGAAGGTTAGGCAAAATCCTGGAATATAAAATGAAAAACTGGGAACAAAATCGAGTCTTCTTACCCACTATCCCCCAATATGATTACTTTGAGAAGAACCTTTTTCCTGGATGACATCTTTTTACTTTAAGACTGAAATCATAAAACAAAAAAAAATTTTAAAGTTGGGAAAAGTTTTCCACAATTCCAAAAATTAAGAGACTAACTAGAGCTTTGCAACAAAAACATCACATAATTCAACATGTATAATTCAACATACACACAAACTGCAGTTTAGAACTGTAATGCACGGTGAGATTAAATTATTTCTAAAACTAAACAAACTCAACAGGTAGGCCTAATTAAAAAATAAAATATGAACATTTTAACATAAAACTGGTTATGAGCATAACTCCATTTCAGCCTTTTTGTCATTTATCATTTGAAATGTTATTTGCAAAATTTGTTTTGCAATTACAGACTCGCATAAAGCCAAACTCAATAATATGTCAACATCGCTTTTAAATCCGCAATTAAAGATAACAGCGGCGTTCAGAAGCCTTCAAATAAAGTCCTGTTTTGGCATCATAAATACGTTTTCAATTTGAGGCTGCCTTTTGCAATATAGTTGACGCAGATGTGACAGGACATTGCACCGAGTTGAAAGCAAATCTAAATTTGAAGATAGATGGTTTTATCTGTAGAAATCAGATTTTCATATTTACAGAATGGACAAGCTGTGTGTATGAACTTTAGCCAATTGTCAAGTTTGGCCTAAATTAACCTACAAATTAACCTTACTTATAAAAGACTGACCAAAGACAATACTAACGATATGCTGTCCATCACCAGCTATTTGGGGTCACCTACTTTTAGAATGCATAGAGGGGAATTAAAATGGGAACAACAATTTAACAAAATTGATATCAATCGACGAATGTAGATAAATTAGAGAAGCTAATCAAACATTTCAAACTATGATTCAGGCATGGAAAATTGATTCAAAACAAGTTTTTTTTAGGCCTCGAACAAAATTCACACCTTTCTCTACACGCATACCGTACAAGGTTAAAATACAAACCAGAACTCATCTTGTTTTCCTGCAAATGTATCAAAAGCACGAGCATATTTCCTTTTCAGTTTAGCGTCGATAGGGTTCAAGGGAGCTAATTAAATTTAATATACTGAGGTATCAGTATCACGCAATTGTACAGGCAATTGTATGCATAGCCTACTATATTTCCACTGAATATAGGCTTAGAGGTACGAATACCCTTCTGATTTTCTTTTATTTGATAATCAAAACGAGGATTTCTTCTAGAAACAGCAGTGGAAAATCACAGAAACAGATTCAAGATAGATTTTGATAGGAACAAAAACTAATTTTTACAATTACAATACTAGATTTTAACATTTACTGTATAAAATTTAAAACAAGTAGAACCTAAGAAGAGGGAACGGATAGAATACGATGAAAGGATAATGTCCAAAAGCAATCATTAAAGTACTAGTTACTGTGGCAGAACAGTAAAAATGATAACAGATAATGAAAGTTGAGGCCATTATTTGACCCTGAATCAAATTTATGCAGTAGGCCTACCAATAGTACTGTAGTTTGACATGCACAAAGTGATCTCACAAACTTAGCATTTACAGCTACTCTGTTCCACCCACTCAAATGTTGGTGATTAAATTTGAAACAATCTCCAAAGCATTGAAAGCAATGTTCGATCCTAGTAATACAGTCAAAAGTTATTCTACCTATATAAGACGATTTTATATAATTTTGAATGATTTATGATGCATTCAGAGCTTAGATTCCAATTTTTGCAGATCATATTACTGTACTAAGAATTTAATCACACTAATCAAGAAATTAGGTGCGACTTACTCATATGCTTAGAAACAATAGCTCTATAAAATTTACTTCGTTGTTGCAATGAGTTAATTTTATCTTGTATATTTTTTGGGATGTGACTAAATCCATTTAATATCTGAAACCTTTCTTTCGTTTTAGCCCTATATTTTGTTATCGCTCAAATATGACAATAGTTGCTTTTACTTTAGTTGAGTCAGACTTGAATCAAAGTACTACTGTACCAGAAACTTTAGAACAACGTGCACTAAATACACGTGGTACAAAATATTGGACCCAGCTTTCTAAATGACATGATGACCTCAACAAACCAGGAAGACAGCAACCTCGATCACCGGTATAATCTATACAACTAACAATGATTCAGCGATGAATCAGTTCCATAAGTCCATTAAAATTTCCATCCTCTTAGCATCAATATTAATGACTGTTAATAGTCAAGAATGGAGATAAGGCGGAATCCACTAACCCAAATCCATAGTTATGTTCCTGCTCCTTTTATGTGATTTCTTTTCAATATAACAATTTACGTATTTTAGTAACGACATATCTATTGCCAAGATGAAACTTAACTAGAATGATGCTAAACTTCTAAAACTGCCATGATCGATCAAACATACATATGCTTCATCGCTAAACCACAAGCATGGGGTGATTATTGGGGGTGGAGTGTTCATAATTGGCAGACAAATGAATCATGGAGAAAGTATAGAAACCAAAAATTAACAAGCTGTTTCAAAACTTTCCTTGATTTTCCAGACATAAAGAGAAAACAGACACGCGTGTAAATATTGGTGCTGACTTGGGTGAATGCTTCAAAATAACCATTGTAATTCGTTCATTCTAGCAACTCTGGAAGACTGGAATATAGGCCTATGGCCAAAAAAAGCGTAAATTCCTTTAATATTCCTCCTGCGATACTTGATGCAAGCAAACTGTGCGCTATACAAACTAATGAAATTTGTAAATTCTTTGAATTAAACTTGAAAGAACATTCATGTCATAATTAATCACCCAAAGATAGTGTATGAGCTAGTTAATATAATTTAACATGACGAACACAAACGCCCCATTAGCGCGCACCAAAGTGGCATAATTTAAACACATTTTCACACCGTGAAGTAATTTACCAAGAAACTTTAAGGAAAAACTCGTCCTAAACCACAGCCAAATGAGTTGTTTACCAACGCCTAGTAGGCTTATTAGCTTTTCAGCTGTTCACGAACCAGACGTGACGAAATTCCCAAGGAAAAAATTCCTGACTTAGTCGTAGATCCATCAAGATTTCAAGTTATCTTCCCATAAGCGCGTTCGAAGTTGTCATTTTAAAGAAGAATTCTTCTAGATTATGTCTATGAAATCAACAAACGAAACATTTGTACTCACATATAAACAGATCCGACCGAAATTCGTCACTCAATTTTGGACACAATCACTTCGGCAACAATAATTTCCAAAATGGCGCAGACGAGTGATCACGAGATTGTGACGTAACGACCCAAAATAGTTCGCTTTGCGACTGCCAGGGTGC
>JAQGBX010000274.1:0-40290 GCA_034698745.1 Megaphyllum sjaelandicum | reverse complement strand
TGAATGATGATCCCCTCTGCCACATGGTACTATGTACTGACTGCAGAGTAAAGAATAGAATAGAATAGAATAGAATTATCCGAAAACGCATTAAATTGTCAGAAATCTCAAATAAGCTTTTAATGCGTTGGAAATGCGTAACTCATTGCTTTCCTACAGTATATCGTTTAATTTTTTCGTCTCAGGTCATTCACTCAAACATCGCATTTTGCCCGCGATTTAATTTCTCTGTTTGGGAAAAATGAATTCCAATCCTCGCCAGATTCAGGGATGGCGCGCTTCTATAGTGTGAATCCCGAAAAACTTGTTTCGTTTGTTCGAAACAATACCCACATGTAATGTCATTCCGAATGATACCGGCGCTCACTCCGATGATTTACGAAGCTACTAGTATATAATTTCGCGTTTCCCGACGTAAAACTCGATTATCCCTTATTTGTATAAAGTGGAAACCCAGTTTGGTAAACACGTTAACCCATTGTTGGGGGTTGGTGAGGTCAGTGGGCCGCCCTTAAGCCCGCAGCTACGCTGACCCACACACCTCGACTATTTCCGGGCCTTCGTTGCAACGCCAAAACAAGCTGAATGTCAAGTTCGTCTTCAGGAGGTGAAGGCCCTCGTCGTCTTCAAAAGCTTCAAAGATTTTAATCCGAAATCGTATAAAAGCAAACTGGCATCATTCCGATTCCAACGGACTCGGTGCATGGTTTTTCCTTCATAAGCGTGCATCTAGTATTATTCGTTACTGAATGGTATCGTAATGATGGAAAATTACCCCAATTATCTGGGGCATCGTGATCGCAGTATTTGCGAGCTTGTTTTATGCTTTTCATACATCTTGTTTTTTTTTTTAACTCCGAGCTATATACACGAAATCCAAATTTGCATTTCCTCCGCCTTTCTTTGGGTGAATGCCTTTGTTAGATACAATGTACATGTACGTTAGGTTTCTAGCAGAAATGGCACACAACCATCGATCGACAGTTTGGATGTTTTTAAAAAAATATGTTTTTCGATTGTTTTCCGAAATGTGATGGAGACGCTGTTGAATATTAAGGTCAACGCAACAGTATCGTCCGTGTTTGCCGCCAGGAGTCGAGGCATCGCTGTGATAAAAAGTGATCGAAAAGTGCTTGGTTTTTGATTCGTAACAACGTTTAACTCGATGTTCCCTGAAGCGTTATTTTCTCGCGATGAACGTGTTCCCACAACAAATGTCCGATTTCCCCACATGTTTTAACGTAATTTCTCATCAAGTGTAGTATTCTAGGCTCGATGAAAATCCACTAACTTCTGCTTTGCGAAGTTATAATTCCTGTAATTGTTTCTGGGATGCATCTCTGCAGTTCATTGTTTATTTCTGCATTTTTTCTAGGAATTCTATTGTTTACGCAAGAAACTTTCGTTTTTTCTGAAACTCAACGTCCCAAATGAAAAAGGGCATATCCACGCGTGGATGAAGTCAAATAATAGGAATCGTAATAAAAACCGTAAAATATATACGATACTTATTGCGTATGTTAAATCGCATTATTTGCACAATGGTTGGATAGTGGGTTGCAAAATTAAATTAAGCGAGAAGATAGTCATCGCGCTGTTGGTTTCAGGGATAAAACGGTAAGCTTGTAAATTTAAACGCTCAAAATTCGGCCACTGAAAATCAGATCACGAATTATTCACACCACTGCGAGCTATTTGTTGCATAATATTTTCCACCAACTCGATAAAAACATTATTAAAAACCTTAAACGACACACATTTTCCGCACAAAAACCTCGATAAAATACTGAGATAAAATATATAGGACATTCCGTAATCTTCGTCCACCACGTGCGAGCATGGCATCATATCCTTTCCACGAACTTAATCATTTTTATACCTGCAAACCGTTACATGTTGATAAAATAAACAAACCGATCTTTTTATAACCGGATTGTGGAATTAACGAAGCAATATTTTTAGTCATTCATACCAGAAATGGGGAACTGATAAAATGTCTACCTTTTGGTCAACACGATTTCAGTTATCAGCTGGCTTCTGATACGTAACACATCGAACCAATAAATAAACATAAGAAAAAAACATCGCGACATAAAAACACTTTAAAAAGACGGATGAAAGGAATCGATACGAAACGAATGCGTTGCCGCCATGGCGTGTTTCTTATCTGTTTACTATAATTGATACTCAAACAGGAACCGGAACTGAAATGCACGCGCGAGCCATTTCAACAAGTGATAATTAGCAGGAAATTTGGATAAACGAAAATCAACCCAACTATAAATTGGATTTCCGGAATCTCAAATAATATCAAAGAAATACTAACGGGACACTGACCATCATACAATTAAGACTATCATGACGCAGCTAGCCCCGCTTTGGAAGTGACAACTCAATAATCATTCATTTCTGAGGCGATATGAAGTCAAAACAAAATGACGGTATTGTCACTAAATGTAAACGTTAAAAATAAACTTGTTTTACTGTATATCGAATTGAAAAATTCTGAAACGGGAGTGCGATATGTTATTTATATAGACATTTTTGGAAGATCACTTCAGCTGGAAGTTGAAAAGAACAAACATGGACACATGAAGTTCAGTAACCACACATTTGCAGAAATGCTGTTACATGTCCCCACGCTATAGATCTGGCTAATACTATAGTGACACATATGTGGTTCATTTGCTTCAAAGTTTTCAACAGTATTTGCAAGATAAGCGATTGCCTCTGCGTGCAGTACTATTTAGGAAGACCTTATACAAAGTCATCAACGCGTGTGTGGGAAGTATGAAGTATTAAACGCATTTTATGTTTACAAAAAGATGTTTGCATAATTATAAGAAGAGGCCGTTCTATTCATAGCCAATTCGACGCTCCCCGGAAGCACGCCGCAAATGCAAACCATGCTTTTCATCGAATAGACTCGGTGGAGACAAGGGGTTACCCCTACCCACCCCCTCTATACGGTTATGCCCAATTTTGAATGAATCGAATCGATTGGAAATGTGTGTTTTGCAAAGCGCTGATGAAATTGAATAACTCGGTGGCCAACAACCCATGACTTTGCATTTTGTTTTGTGATGAAGAAGAATGTTGAATATTGCTCGTAACCGTCTATCTATCTACCTGCTAAAGGTGTGTTAGAAGGCAACAGCACCGGGTTGATAATGTAGTTCAAAGTCGATCGTATTAACCTTTGCGCTACGCTATGAACTTGCCAAATTGGGTCTTCGTGTAACGTATTTAAGAAAATTACTTATCTTTTATGCACTACGTTAAGTACATGTTATAGGGGCAAGATGCCAATGTTAAGTTGATCCAAAAACTGTTATAAAAGAGAGATAAAAGCGCTCGATGCCTAATTTTCTAGCACAAAAACCAATTGTTTTGGTTGAATAAACCCTGTTTGTAAAAAAAAAGAAAAAAAATAGCGTCTCCAAACTTCCAGTTGGAAGTGCAATGTAGAACTTTGAATAATTCATGGTTTCCATAAAATACTGTCAGTAATTCAACTTACTGTCATGAGTATAGTTCAATTTAAGCAAATCTGATTGTTTTGCTACGCCCATGCATGTATATATCTCTGAAATTGCGTAGGTAAAGGTGTGTTTTCAGACATGCTCAGATGTCAGTTGTATGAAACAGTGTTGAACCACAGTATACGAAATACCAGTATGGGCACTCCGTGTCGGCACCTTTCATGTTCCCCTTTCCCGAAAATACGACTGCAGCGCAAGAATTGATACGGCGGATATACCAGATACTTTCCGATGGGGTATGATCGTATCGTATGTGACGTGTCACTCGCTCTACATACAGTAAAACCTCGATTTTATGACCTAATTGGGACCGGAAGTGGTTCATATAATCGAGAAATGGAAACGTATGAACGTCACGTGCTGATGAGTTCATATTCTTAAAATCGAGGCTTTACTGTATACTGTATGTACTCTGACTACTTAGAATCCTTTCTCCAAGAGAAACTATAGCACTATACACGTATTCCTATACTTCAGTAATTTCGGAGATATGCGAAAATAAGTGGTACAGCATGCAGTATAATGTACACTTTATAGACATTAGTAATTACGGCATAAAAATGAGATGCAGCATAGGAAGAAACATATTCATATAGTAAATACTGAACAGCTAAGCTCAACAGGTCACCACCGGGTATTTGATGGATGATAAGCGCTGCCACAACGCCATGGCTTGATTTGCACAATTTCTGGCAGAAAAAGCACGTGCTCATCCATGATAAATCAACATGAACAAAACAGGAAGTGAATATGAAAAACTCATCTCCTGCGCAATTTGCTAAACAGAAGTAAATATTTCCGGGCAAGAAATTTCCGAACAGTGTTTTCACCTAAATGAGCTTCGATATTCATGCAAGTTTTTTATTTTTTTATTATACATTTATGGATGAAAGGAAACAGTGGAGGCACGGAAAATGACGTTTTCAAAAAAAAGTTCTCTGATCGAAACGTGTGTATATAACTAATGTGAGAAATTGCTGTAAAGAAATATTTTATACAATAAAAAAAAATAATAAAAAAAATGTAAAACTTCTCTCGAATTTCCTCGAGAAATACTATGTAGCACCAAAAAGCGAAAGGCTTTATAATAATGCTTCGAGAAAATTGCCTATTTGCGCGCGTGTTAACTCCATTATGTCAAGAAATTTAAAACTATAGCCTATTGAATAATATTAAAAAAGAATATTTATTTAAATCCTGGTGGCATCACCTTACACTCGATTACCTACGTGAAAAAATACCCCGCTCATTATCGACCTGTTCTAAAAAGCTTAGTCGTGAATTCACAATTTTACGAGTGTCCAAAAAAAAGTCTCGTGTTTGTTTTCATTCATCTGTCGGTCTAATCACCTATCTGTTTTGCCAGATTGGTTAATTTTGTGTTACATCAAGTAGATACGAATGTATCGGTTAAAAAAACACCGTTTTAGGCCATTGCCCCCAACTGAATAACACAGGCAAGCCTATAAAAGAAAGGCTTGATTATTGAGCTATACATGTATACACGTACTATTTTTAATGAATTGAAATGAAAATGTTGAGATGGAAAGGCGACTAATTAAACGACACTCCTTGCGATATGTCTATATTTGATGAAAGGAATAAAGGGTCAATGGACAGATGATAGAATCACGATAAATTAAATGCGACGGAAGGTTTTAATTAGATTCCCTTGTAAGGAAATTAAAATTGAAACAATTAAAAGATGGCCATTTCCCCAACATCAGTTCAGCGAACAATAGCTTTGTCCGCAAAAAAATATAACTAAAAATGTAGAAAATATTTACTTTTGGGGAATATTTTTGCTTGTCCAGAGGAGCGCAGATCCCGTACAACTCGAGTTTAATTGTTCAAATTTTCCGTAATTATAATTGGTAAAAAAGTCAAAATTACAATGCATATTTTTTATGAAAGAAGACGAACTCGGGACTGCAGAAAAATGTACGCTTCATAAATAAATACTTTCAATGCAACAATTTGAATTTAAAGGTGTTGCCACACGCACATGCACATACTATTGGCAGTTAACGAACCCTCTTAATAAACCAAAATGAAATTTGGTAAAAGTAATTAGGTTTTCCTCGTAACATTCCCATGAGTTAAATTCTCATTGATAACTATCCGAGTTGCAGTTTTCATTTTCAGATCTGCATGCTAATGTTATTCATTTTTTTTTACAAATTTAATCTACTTTGCTTTCGAAGTAATTATAAACCAGAGCATATACAAATTACTGTCTGCTCTGCCGAGCGATGCCCTTTTATCTAAATCCTCACCGATTTGCAGAGAAGACACTGACATCGGTGGATGTGCTGCGGGGAATTCGGGGCAAATCTTTCAAATGTTTATGTATGTATAATTTGACAGGATATCAAAGTAATTGATTATCTGGCCCTTGGGTATTCAGATTTTTTCCCTCGATTTTTTATTTAAGGAAGAAGAGGTTTTCTTAATTAATATCATAAACATCGCATGCCCGAAATTCTATTGTCTTTTCAGATGAAGACAAATTGCTTTCTGGCAATGCGGAGGGCAAGATGGTTGTTTTTGGCCACCGCAATTGGTTGTGGTTGTAACTATGAGAACATAGAATTCGTGACAGGAAGAGACGTGTTTTTCGAATGAACGCGTAATAACTAGATTTCATTCCTGGTAGCCGCCTATTAAACGTGCATGATTCATTTCCTCAGAATAATGCCTCGACCTCTCTGTTTTAATCACCTTTGTGTATATTCATCAAGTGGCTATCCTTCTTGTTTTACATCTTCATATCCGAACACATACATTCATTGATAAAAGTGATCAAAGCATCACACCGCTTCTCTTTGCACATGGACACATACAGTAATACAATTAAGTCCTTTATGACTAAAATATTTTTAACTACTACAGCAGCGCCATCTGTGTAACGGCGCGGCGTTTTTTTTTTTTTTTTTTTTTTAAATTGTGCATAGTATAGGCCAACGACATCACTTTCTGCTTTCCGAGGAGATTGCGACTTCCACTCATCATGGAAGTGAATCATCTTGAAAAAAATGTTGACCCTTGAAGTTGAGTTTTTACGATCGCATCTGCCCACGATTATTGTGCATGAGCTAAGAGTTGCATTTTTTATGGAATATTGGAAAAAATAGAACATCAGGAAGTTGTTTCCTATATTTTTCATGTTTTATCATTGGTTGATAAACTTGGCCATGAATATTCTTGTAAATAAAACGTACAAGGGATTTAAGTGGATGTAAGATGGATTTTTTTTTCGGCAAGAACGATTCCTAAACATTTTTCTATTAGTTGAAACCACGGTGAAAGTCGCAAGTGAACAAAATGTATTCGAATTAAAAGTCGTAAAACTACTTGTAAAATTATTTCAGCATTATTTCTGATGATTTCCTTTCTCGTGTTCCAATTTCATGAATAGCCTTTTTTATTTATTTATTTTTTTAAAATTTTATACCTTAATGGATAAATTTAACATTATCTGTAAGATATTACGAAAACCTTAACGAGCAAAACTTTCTGCATGCCTATTCAGAGATTTCTTCATGCAGACCTTGTATGTTCGTTAAAACTGTTAAGTGGAATTCGGTTTGGCTTGAAGAAAGTATATTTTTCTCGCCTAAAATTACGATGAACGTTTGCATCGTATTCTCACATGTTTCTTCTAAATCGTTAATTTTAGCTTTTGTTTCAAGAAGTAGGTATTGTTAATTGTTAATGTGTTCCATTTACACATAAATAACATGTTCATAAAAATACACTAAATGTATAGGGTGGATAACTTGAGGAATTTTGTATAATACAAAAATGCAATAAATGCAAAATATTTCGAAAGTAATATAACGATGGCCACTGTCACGTTCAGATTATAGCAAAAACAATGCTATAAGTCATTTTAAATTGACCATTTCAATGCAAATCGTTTTAAACTATTTGTAATCACGAGAAACATCTTTCTATCAGCGTAACTTTTTATTGCAAATTCCTTTCTTTAAGAAAACTATATACTGTACTGTATATATTTTCGATTCCATTTTTCAGAAAACAATTGGTTAGAAATCAAAAACGAATTGAAGGATATTTTAAATGTAAATTCTTAGTGCGAACATGTTTTAGATTTGAAGATAGTTTCAGATATTTCAGAAAATCAAGGAACTGCTACAGGAAAAAAATTGATGTATAAGCTGAAATCCCACAATTTTGAAATTACAAAACTACAGGTATAGAAGATTTTACAGGTATTTTTTCACAAGTATAAATTAAACGCAAATCATGCAAATTACATAGAGGTAACTTGTCCTTAGTATATTTTAAGAAAATATCTGAAGTAATTTCAGATGAATTACTTCCGGATATTGAATGTTGTTTTTAATCTGTAGCACGTACAGCATGTCGTAAACGATGAAAATGCCGTAAATGGAACTAATGATGTATTTTAGAAAACTACCAACTACTTTTTCGATCTATCGTAAGGTGAACTCGTTTAGTAATCACATTATCGATAAAAGCCATTTTCGCGAAAATTGTAGACTTCTGTTACACGTTTTCAGTCTTGGCCCAAAATAAGGAAGTAAATTATTTGTTTGGCATCCGATGTTACCAATTGGCATGGTCGTCAACCTTACTTATTAATGGGTATAGTGAGTGACACTCGAGGTACCACCTTCATTTCAACATCGCTTAATTCCGTCTTTTGATAAGTGCTAATTTGGGATATTTCCCGAACCGCTTTTCCATAAATCACGCTCTCGGTTGCCTAACGGGTAATGGGTAATGAGTGGGTCAATGCATCCTGGATAACCCAAGTGGCAACAAAGGGTTTCGAGTATGTCGATGTTTATTTGGCAAAGTCAAATTTGCATCGAGCAGTTGGAAATGGTTGAATAAATAGCGCTTTGTCTCTTATATCCTTCGGATGGAGGTGCCATGCGTTCGAAGCAGAAAAATCGCAGCGTCATAATTTTTATACGGTATGGTGTAGTTACAAAAACGCACAACAAACATCAAAACAAGACTGCAACAATGGCCTCAATTTGCGTTCCTGCGCTGTAAATTCTACTAAAACTACCCCGTTTGGCACGCAGGGAAACCATAAACCACAACCTTTTAATGATTACCCACTCATCCAACTGAATCTTTTCCCCGCTTATCTTCGCCAATTAGAAATGAATCGGTGAACAACGAGTGAAAAGCGGAATAAAAAAGGGCCAAAATTGGTTGGAATGGAAAATTAGACTTCTCATGAAATTATTTTTAATGTTGTAAATAAGAAAAAACACGTGTATCTAAAGTGTTTCAATTGGCTCCTGGCGCGTTCACCGAAAATGGGTTAATGCGATGATTAATTCCTTTTTTCCAGAAATTGTGGAAATCGTCAATTTTTTTTATGAAATTGCAGTCATGCAACCCGATCTAAATTTGTTACAAATCGCGCAGTTTGTTCGTTGAAATGGCAGCATGGTTCGTAAATAAAAGCAATCAGCAATGATCTACGCAGATTATTGTAGCGCAAAATGCATTGGTCGCGACCAGCACCATCTAGTGAACCGGTCACGAAGCTATACCTGAAGGACATCTTCCAAAATTCATAACAACATCATTAAACATCGATAAGCACGACATGTGAGCTGAATTATTACGATAGCATTTTCCGTACAGGAATTCAGTCGCGCAACATTCATAATTTAGCAAGAATCCACTTTATTTTTTTTCTGCAGTTAGACAATATTTCCAACATGTTATTTTCCAAACACCGTTATTAAAAATATAACGGCGGAAACGTTTCTATGGAATTTCTCTGGTATAGTTAAATTCTTTCGCGACAAAAATTTCTTTGGAGAACAGATGATTGAATTACTTTACTTCTGCTTTTTTTGATTTTCACGAAATTTGGTACATGTACAATTTATGACACTTTTGACGGTCGTGAATTAAGTAACGTACGCAAAACAGACACGCTCATTGGCTTCACGGCTGCCAAAGGTGCCTATATATTATTTGTAGTAAAGCATCGTTTGAGCATCCCTATTATTGCAGAGATCTTGAGAACATTCGCATATTTACATTTACACGTTATGCATGCAGTGAATCAACAGCACATGGTGTTTCACGTGCATATAGCGCGTACCGGTATTTTAAATTAAAATTACAGTGTACAAAGTCATTAAAGCATGGAATTTAAAACATTGGTATATTCTTAAATGAGTTATCAACATTTGTAGACATTGCAACGTATAGTGCATGTTATTATTAGATAAGATTAAACCTGTTACCGAATGCTCAAGTAATTCTTCTCTGTTTCCGAAGAAAATTGTGATTTTGATGAAGTTTTCAACTTCCCGGACTTCTCGAATTACTGGCATGCATTCATAATACAGCGTTGTCAAAAACTAATTATAGCAAGACAACTTCAAATGCACCTCGACATTGCATTGTGCTGTTTATTCACGAGTAGTTTAACACACGGCGAGCAAATTTTTGCGTGAATTTACCTTGAAGTCTCTCTATTCAAAACATATATCCTCCATTGAAATAAGAGGCTGTGACTCATTTAAAGATTCAATTAGCGATTCCGATTCTTTGAAATAGCGATGCTGAAACGCAACCCGCTGATTTCCCGCACGTTTCGCTTAGATGCAAATCTCCGCAAATAAAGACGCAAATTCGCGGAATTCATCGTTGAAAAGAATTGATAATTAGTTGACGCTTGGCAATTACAACACGATTGAATTGAACAGGTAATCCCAGGAAAGATAGCCATCTGATTAACAATGGGTGTGACCAATTCGGAACTCATTTTTATAGTTTTAACCCGTATCTCCACATTGGCAGGGTCTCGATTCTGATTTTTGTTGCAGTCATGATGAAACAATCATAGGCTGCGAACAATAGATATCGTTACAAAAAAACGATCGATAAAAACATCGGAACACAAAACGTGTTAACATGGCTCAAGATTTCCAATGCCACCCATGAAATAGGGGTCACGGAGGAAAATATCCGATCATTTTTTTAAAAAGTAGCAAACTTTCCTCGTATAGATTATGAATTATGCTGGCTGGCGTTGGCATCCCCATTTTTTCCACACTCAATTAAAGGGTGGGAAATTAAGCAAATATGATTAATTCAGCGTTGCCATACTGAATTGGCGATATCTGCGCACGACCTAGGCCATAGTTTCACAGGATACTGAGACAAGATCAGAATGGCAATGAGCTCAGCCGGAATTTTTGCCCATGGGAGAGGCGAGGGGTGCGGATACCACTCTAGTGTTTTAATAACAGAAAATTACTCGAGTCATGGTCAACCTTTATGCGGATAGAGAAACTGGTAAAAGTAAGTGTCCAGCACATTAGAATCACATGAAATATTTCATATTGTGTTGTGGTTTAAGGAAACCTTAAATTGTGACGAATCCGGGTTACCGTGGTATATTGAAAGTTTCAATGAATGGCCATTTTTTGTATACGTGTATACCGTGAAATCCGTTTTCAAACATGAATTACCAATTTTCCAGATATGGACAATCGGAAAAAAAACAACCAAACTTGCAAATCGACTTCTTCCAATTCTGTTGAGATCTTTCTTTGAAAGTTACAGTATGTATATACTGTATATACGGCTGTCAAAATCTAACCAACCAACCCTTGCATTGCCAAACTTTGGTCTTGCTAACAACATTTTTTTTCCATTTAAAATACGATATGTTTCACTAAACAATTTTCGGGTGAATGGTGACTTAACGACCCCCTCCTCTCTCCTGTCATGTTTTATGTAACCCTCCCCCCCACGTGTCACGTCCAATTTTGCAAACAGCTTGTTGATTACAAAAGCAATTTTAATATGTTCTTTATAAATTTTTAACAATGAAAATATTACCATTAGTGAACTACAGACCTTCAGAGAGCTGAAGAAATCAGCAAATTTGTCTATACTATAAATTGAGTAGCAAAAAAATAAAAATCAATGCAATCAATTTATCATCTAAAACTGATGACAGTTTAAGCACAAGTTGACATCCGGACATCCACTTTCCTTGAATCCCTTCCCCCCTGTCCGCCTGTGTCCCATTTTTCCATATCTTCTCCCCCCCTCCTTCCGTTTGCCGGACGTCCTTTATGGATGGCCTTAACTTAACAATGTTACTTTTATCCTAAATCTTGACCACAGCTGTTATAATCTGGAGTAGAAAATCACGAAATGAGTTGCGGAATAGTGAGTAACCAGAAAAATTGCCATTAAGATATTATTGCAGTCATCGATAGATATACTTGTATTTCAAACAGGTTTTAATGTCTACGTTGCTATCGTTGATTCAAGCAACTAATCCAGCAAACATCAAAGAACATTGAAGATCAAATCGAGCAACAGTGCATGGAATTGACGACACATGAGAGTGTGTTCCATGAAGCATACGCCGGTTTACGACGCTGAGTTATCAATGAATCTAAACGAGCAAAACGGTAAAAAATAATTGCTAAAATCGCCATTAATTAATAAGTGCAATATCCTCGGGATTGTCGATTCCCATTTCACGCACGAACTTTCTAGAATAATTCGAGCAAGGAGGCCTTTTCCAGCCAATTAAGATGTCCGAAGGCGGATGCATTCGGCCATATACGTGACTGGGGAGCATTTCTCACCAGAAGCAAGTTCATTTCGATAGAGTTTGATCAACTCGTATTCAATGCGTAAATGAGGTATTTTTGGAGGTTGTTCAAAGTGGTGGCAACATTAGTGGTTAACAGCTGCCGGCCAGTTCATCTTCGAGATGGAGTACACTGACTTCCTTCCACCCAACTCATCACAGTATTTTTTGTTTGTTTTCCTACCAAAAGTAATGGGCATTCAACGCGTAAAAACACTGGTTCGACCAATTAGAGGCCAGTGTTTACACTGCGGACTAGACAATGACGGGAAAATGATATGCTATAATAAGTAATATTTTAAGCATTCCTTCCGAAAATGAAACGTGGCCCGGAAGCAACTGAAAAGATGCTTAGACTATTATAAATGATTAAATTATTGTTGTAAAGAGAGAGAATGTCGGTTCCCCGATTAAGTTGAGCAGATGTTGCAAATTTAGGCAATGAACATCAACCGGAACATTTTAAAGGAACGTTTAAAGTAACGATGAAACGATGAAAGGAAGTACATGTACATGCACTGTATAAGTGCAAAAACATGCAACAATTTCCCTTTCATGAGATTATAAAATTTGTGCAAAAAGAATTTTGGCAGAACTTAATGCTGTATAATGCATCACGTAATACGCTCATATATTACATTATGCTTTAATGTAGAATCCATTAACATATTTTGTCCCATTTTAATATATACTGCACTTTATTTTAATATGCATAAAACGTTGAACATAAACTTAATTCTGAATCGATAGATTTCTAGTGAATATACAGTATTACCAAGGACTTAATTTAAGAGATAATTAAAATTGTAGATTTTGGAAAATGCATTATAGCTATCTTTGCGATAAACTTAGTAAACTGCATTATCTTTCTACGGTATCTATAAGACCATTTTTATAGTTTTAAACGATCTTGAAATTAGTTTTAAAAGGAAATGACGTGGGGTATCACCTTTGTATCGTTTTATACATGTAATTGATCACAGCCGCTAGGTGATTCACGAGCTTCCAAGTCGAGATTATAGGGCTTGACAACATGCTTAATAGACCATTATTTTTGGAGGTTTTGGCATAACCGTTAATAGATAGTCAATTGCGGTAGAGCCTATTATTTCAAGGGCGAAGGATATTTAGGTTTTTTTTAGAGCCATATATTGACATGAAGGAACAAGTATTTCAGATAATTGCATGAATTAACATTCAAATCGGGCGACTAATTTATTCTTTTAGAAATAATATCATAGTTTCAAAATATTTTCCCAACGTCAGCAATAAAATCATGTACTTGTCATTATAAATGTACATGTATTTTCAACATTATACAACTTCATGAAAAAACGTTAAAGGATGTTTCGTTCACCTTTCACTTATACGTTATACTGAAACCAACTAACCTCACGATTAGGAAGTAATGTATATAGGGCCATAAAACGCTATACCTGCGGGGACAATTTTCTACTTTATCCATATTTGTAATGCAGCCTGTTAAGTTAAAACCTAAATAAGTAGGTCTTCTTTGGGTGGCACTGATGTATGCTATTGTGGAATCACAGAGTTATGCGTGGCACGCAGCCATGGAGGTCTAACTGAAGCAGTGGAACATCGAGATAATGTAAAACTCTCAGGGTTAGTGCATAAAACATGAAATAAAAAAAATCAGATAAAAACTTTTGCAACATTGTATTCTGATGTAGAGAGACTGCATGCGGTTGGTGTCGAGGACTAGATCAGTCTAAAATTGTTTTGATTTCGGCTTATACTTATCTCGCATTAAGTTCGAACGAAAAGTTTCGAATAGAGCCACACAAAGACTATTGGAAAATTGCATCAATGCGATTTAGTGAAGCAAGAATTGAAATCCAAAAATGCGTTAGACCATAGATTTTCAATCCTTTTTAAAGGTTTCGATATTACAAACGATAACTTTTTTGTTCGACGAAATCTAAAATTCATGGTATACAGATAAGGTGGATGCTGTTATACCTGTATTTGTGCCATTTATTTTTGCAACACTTAAAATTTCTGTAAGAAAAGTACGTGCTATCTCTAATTTTGTTCATAGAACCTTCTGCATCACACAATTGGAAATTCCCACATCGTTGAAATACTTTTTATAAGAAAAGTTCGACCTGCTGCGACAAATATTTTAGGAGATTTCTGCTGTATTTTTTAATCTGTAGGAATAATACGGAAATTCCCGCTTAAAACCTTTTACTGAACAACTCCGTTGTATTGAAATTCGTCTGTAAGTAATAAAATACCATAGCATGTTATGTTATTTTGTATAGTACATGAAATGTACTACTCCAATCGTAAAACATGTAGACCATAAAATCGGCCAGATAGGAGTAATAGAGTATGCCTTATGATTATACATTTAGACAATGGGTCATGTATTGCGAAACTATAGTATACTGTAGTGATTAAATGTTAATCTAATGCAGGTATTTATGCAGTAATCCACTTCTTTTAATGTGGTTAGCTAATATAGCAACATAAGTTATTAAACGTATTATATGTTTGAAATTAACGATGATAACACAAACAACATGTACTTGTAGTCTTCTCAGATAATAAGGAATAAGCGCTTATAAAGGAGAACTTAAATAGTATTTAACGCTTTAATGTAAATATCATTTCATTCGCTCGCAGTGAACTTGTTGGTAAGATTAAGGTTATTGCATTCTTTACGACTTAAGTGCATCGTGATTTATGGGAGGTGCAAGTATTTCTAAAAGCGGTTTTAATAATACCAGTAATCATAATGCAATTAGGCGTGAAATATGACAGCCACGCCAAGGTTCTGAATGCATCTTTATTTTATGCGAAAATCACTCAAAACTACATGTATGTCAATGGATTAAGAATTAGGTGATCTTTGAAAAGCAACGGATACATACATGTATGGTACATAATACATACAGTAAGCGTCTGCAATAAGCGTTTAACGTGCTCTTACCCATAGTTCAGAATGCTTACACATAATGAGACGAAAGTACTGCTATGTTTCCTGCGCAAAGACTAAAATATTGAAAAGCGAAAATTATGACAGGGAGGTCCCCCATATAATTTTTATTAATATATTTTTATGTGATGAAAAAATCTCTCAATTGATTTTAATAATCTGCCAATGATTCATTTTCTATGAGGATTATGGCGAATGTAGTCTGACACATTCATGTGATTAAATATTTTCGAAAACATTTTTTCCCACATTTTTTAAATTGTTATAACCTTCATTTTTTTAAATGTTGCATGCACTGATTATTCGATGGCACTTTTTAAAATTTGCAAATTTTAAAATTTAAAATAAACGCGAAGAAAATTTAAAAAATCTGAAAATTACAATAGCTAGACATGTCCCGTTTATAGTCAAAGAATTTTTGAAATTATTCTCTGCATAAAATTATTTTGGTCAGAATTCCAAAATAGCGATATATTGCATTAGCTTTTTATTAGCGCTTTATCACCTGCATGGTTTAATTACTATCTCTATTGACTACGATAGCTTTCAAGGATTTTCTTCTAATATATTACGAAAAGAAATTATATTCATAATGCTTGAATAACCTCGTTGGGAGGGATTATTCAATGATTTATGACAAAATCGCAATAAAGATATGCGCTGATAGACTTTAAGTGCTGATTTTATTAACAGTGAAAAAGTACAACTCATCTAATATGCAAAAAGGTCAAATATTCAAGTGACTGCTCCGACGCATGATACAAATTAAAATTTAGATTTATGGGGGAAAATGAAAATAAGACTCGGTTTACAACACCACTATTCTGAGATCTGTGCGATTTCGAACATTGTCATTAATGTGAGCTTTTAAATAAATTTTGATATATATTGAAATTAACGTATGAAGTTATATCATATATATTGTATATTAAGGAATATGTTGCTCGAGAAAATGCAATTGATTAACTGCACCCATTTTCAGTTATAAATGTCTTAAGAAATGAAGTAAAGCTACAGTGTTTATATTCTTGAAATATAGGCTGCTCGTTTATTTGCAAGAAACAAATTGCAATAATTTAATCTTTTTTAAATGAAATATTAAATTTATACGTTAGCTTTGGTTCATTTAGCCTACTCACGTGATTGCGAAAATGTCAAAACTACGTGTCAATTTTTTCCCCGAAACTAGCGGCGACTGTAAAGGTGTTGTTTTTGTAATCAATATTTAAAGGTAATTCCAATATAAAGAAATTGACTCGAATTATTCCAAGAGCGTAAATATTATTCTAAGCGCGTAAATATTATTCTAAGCGCGTTTTTAATTATTTCGACTGAAAACATCTAATTGCATCGTGGCCAATTACTTACAAATCCATTCACAATTTTCTCAAAACATTAATAGCTTTATGCGAGGGTCTCGTTAAATCAAATCTCCGAGAAAAGGCTCATTTATCGAGAGACTAACTGCATTAGGGTTGCGCAAAATTATTTAAAGTTAACGATGTTTGGCGAGTTGTTATGATTAATTGCTCCTATTTCCCTCGTTATCTTCTTAATGGCCGAATATACAGTGGAGGTATAAAATCAACATGGCAGCCAATGTCTTGGCTGTATGCACGTACCCCACGCAACGCTAATGGTTATTGAAATTTACGGGCATTTCTTTTAATGGCTAAATGGTTCATTTTCTTCATAACTGCCAAGAGTTAATTAGATAATCCCGGCCAGCCAATCTTAGCACTGATTATCTACTGTATAGAAGCTACATAACCGCAGTCTTTCAGCAGCGTCGTAATCCTCGAGGTTTTCTCTGGTTTTCCTTAAAAGTCTCATTCCCGAACAACGTTCAGCAGAACGTGTTCCATAAATACGCGCCATGCACGTGACAAGACGAAGGTTACTGCTTCAAAATTTGCTTAAAATTACCCATTTTTTACGTATTAATTAATGCCGACGGATGGCTGGGGGGTTTCTTACTCCAAAACTGGACGTCCATGGACGCCAAACTGTGAATTCCAGTTTCAACGAGGCGAACTCATACCCCAATTTTTTCTCACTCGCGGCTGTCCGCCATCTCGGCCACCAAAACCCACCATAACGCGTTTAAAAAAAAAATAATTCGCAAACATTTGAAGACTATTTCCATTGTATTCTTACTTTGATTTGATTAGCAATGTAGGCCAGGATGAATCCGAGAATTTGGAGCGAACCTCTCGAAAACTTCAATCGAGTATGCATTTCGCTCCGGTCAAGTAAACAAAAGCACATCGTCGCCAAATAAACATTGTCATTTTTCCGTTGAATCGTCGAGAAAGCGTGAAATTGTTGACGCGAACGGGTTGTCGACCATGCAGAAGTCGATGAAGAAGACTTCTTAGACGATCGAGCCGGCGATTGTTTGCGAAGTGCTGACCAACCTTGAATCGGTCGAGTAAATAGGGTACAATGCCCGCGCTTTTGCTAACTTTCAGTCGGTGGAAGAAGCGTGAGGCGTTTAACCTAGTGCCAAACTGCTTCCAGAAAAGTTGAATTTAGGAAAAATGAGCAACCTCTTTCGCTAATGACACAGCACCTCGCTGCCCGGAACCCACGCATCCACTCTTTAGCTACTTAAGATTCAGCAAACGCCATACATTCCTCACATGCAAATATGAGCGAATGGCGGCTTCCAGAGCTGCCGGTTCAAACAGAAACCCGAGGAATCGGCTGTCCTGTTCGCTGCTCCACATCAGCATGGTTGGCAGTGGTTTCGGGTTAGTATCGGGAAAGTCAACAGGAAGGAAAGCGCCTCAACACCTTGTCTATATGACGGGAGACGAACATCTAGAACGGATCACAAAGGCGTTTATAAGAACTTGAATAGACAGAAGCTGTAAGTGTATACTTCATCGGATGTTGCTCTTGGGAGGTTCCGTTACATTTCTGCTAATTTTTTAAAATACCGGTATAGCAATACACGTATACCTGTGTGCCAACTAGCTGTTCTCTGCCTTCCTCTTCAGCGGTACCTGAAGAAGAGGAAGACAGAGAACACGTTTGCTCGACATTGTCAAAGCTGATATCAATTCCATTCAATTCAACTCAGTACCCTACTACCAGTAAATAAATACCATGTGGTATGGGGGTGTAATCCATCCATCCATCCATGGGACAAAAATGAGCATGCATGACGCTCGTAAAGGAAGCCCTGCTATAAGAAACCTTGGAGGATCGAAGCTGGCATAGGAAGAATTCGAGGGTCGGCCACGACTGAGCGGATAATAATAAATAATGTATTTTGGACTCCCGACATCACCCAATCCTTCCTACTTCAAATATACTGTAGTCTACATGTACCGGACCCAAATGCGGACAGGGGGTAGGGAAGAGTCCAGTTTTGGGAAAATTTTGCGGACGTTACCACGCAGTTGTGAAAACGAAAGATTTAAATGTCATTGAGAAGTGTTTTGTTGTGCTGATTCGCGTGACATGACAAGTGACGTCACCACTTAATGTTTTTATCTTAACATCCACGTGCATGCATAAATCATCGAAAAATTATACACGAAGTCGTTATTCCAATACATTATATAAATGTTTATCAGCATTGCATGATTACACTGCACGAATGTAGTAAGATTGAAGAGAGGCGCTAGCCGAACCAACATCCTTGACTCCCAGAGACATGACCCATGCATCCTTGCACTCGCGGCTTAACTGAAGGGAAACCACGGTATCAATTCGACATGCAGTTGCGGTTGATTGATAATGCAACGAAGCGAATTTGCAATACCTGCAAATTTATGGGAGATTGTGGAATGGCAGGGACGATAAACTGGATGAAACAGTTCCAACAATTGCGCAAATTGCAGCGGGCGTGTTCCATAATCACACGCTGTGTTTGGAAACAAGCGCAAGAAAAACCACGGGATCAAGCCGTGAATGGACCTACTAACAAACCAATCTCGTTTACCGTTCGTATACAAATAATGCAGTTTAAAATAGTGGAAAGTAAACACGACGAATATTCGGAATTTTCACACGGATATTTCGAGGCAAGAGTCTTCAAGTTGTCAAACTGGCGAAATAGCTCTGTCCGGAAATGATATACAGAGGACGCCTTTCGAGCTTCCAGAACAACAACTGTTGCTTGTTGCATGCAAAGGCTATACCGTATAATAAATCGTGATCATTCCTGAATTCCACGAATTTAACCCGGCGCGTCTATTTTAGCGAAACATTTCCTTCCTCAGTTGCTTGATAAATTGCTTCGGCTTAAGGAGGACGCCATGCACGCAAATGGGTGCTTCCTGTATGGCGTACACAATTTAGATACCATTTCTAGATTTGAACCCGTTTTTAAAGTCTCGTCTTTTTCTCTTTTTAGCCCATGCACGCTACGAGTCGTTTTATTTCGGATTTCATGCATGCTCTGATAAATGCATCCGAAAATTTCAAATGCTTATCAATGAGGGCATTCATCAGCAGAGGGCACGTTCTGGAAATTGGCACACGGCGTTTCACTCGCACTGCGGAGAACGATGCATAACTCACTTTTAATCGAATCCCGTTGCTTCTTAAAAGCCTATACGATTGCGTGCGGGGGACCTGGTAAATACCCTCGTGCCCTCTAAAACTGCGCTTGTTTTCGTTGTCTCGGAAATAACAATGAATTTAGACTCTCCGTGTGCCCATTGCAGCAACGCCCAGCTCGAGACATTGCTACGTTGCGTGTGACATTTCACGTTTATTCAAAAATCGTATCCTAGCTACACCGAACGACCGTTCCCATGAAACTGCAATGGCCTATTAACTTATTGCGCAATTCAGCAATATGTATGGCGTTTTTACCATTAAACTCTATTTTTAAAACCAATAACAACAAGGATTTTAAAACAGTGTTACAGAAGAGATATACATGTATTAAACTGGGGCAACTATTTTCATTGGCAAGGCATTCCAGCCGTTGATAACCTGCACATCGAAGAAGAACTTCCTTACATCGCATCGCATAAGGGTTTAAGCAGCTTCATGCCATGCCTCCTGGTCCGGCCTCCAAAGGACCTCTCAAAAAACTCGCGGGACCCTCCAAATGACTGTATTTCTTACTTTTATTAACAACTGGCTGTAACACCCGGCTTCGCCCGGGAAAAATAAAAGAAATCATAAACACTCACCGTGGACCACGTGTTTGGACGGAGTGAAGTTTAATTTTTATTTGTAAAGCGGTGCATTATGGGTGGGCTGTTGAACCGCGGCCCTGGAACCAGGCCATCCATCCATCCACATAGAGCTCTTCTTTATATTCATATAGGATACCTGCAAATGTTGAAATAATCATAAAAATTTGGATTTTGGTGATAACGGAAGGATAGTGTTACTTTGTTTTTCCTCACTCGTATAAAGAAAATAAAAAAATACCAGCAATTTTATTAGGGAGATCCCTATTCTCCGGCCTTTATTAGTATTATTATTAATTACTTCTATTTATTATTTCTATCAGATGTCGGTGCATTTCCCTAATCTGAAATACAGGTATACAGTTGAGAGCTAGCTCTCTCCTCCTCAATGCTTGGTCCAAAAGGGGTTGGACCGTAAAAGCGGAAGCGCGTAGTTAGATGGCATCGAACAGCGAGTTAATCCTGACAATGATACATTTCCGGCATAATGGTCAACCTATTGTCCTCGCTTTGCTCCGTATAATTTCACGAGCGCAACGGGGCAAGATTAGCGAGTGCATCCTACGGCGATTGAAGACCAAAATGGCGTGCATGCAACTACGAAGATGCAGTTTTATGCACGCTATATCAAATTAATTACACGCCCTTATTTATCGCTCGAGCGGGAAAACGGAACGCAATAAACGTCGTGCCGTGCTTTCTTGGAGGAACAAATGCGAGCGACTCCATCAGATCCTTCTTTTCTACTTTGAAAATACGCGTTTAAGGTCGTCTATTGCCCTTCTTCGTGAACTTTATAGTCAAAGGTGAAACCTGTTATCTTCTCAATGAATGCATTATGAAAACATCACACGCGCACGTGCTTCTTTCCAACAAAAACAACCGAGTGGTGCACAACTTGTCCTCATATTCGATATTTACCATTCGACGATAAGCCACCCATTTGGTGGCCAATGACCGAGTATCCTACTGCCTTTTAAATTCCACATCAAGCACATATGCGACGCATTTTACTTTTACAATTATTGCAAACGCAAAACATCGTCTCTTGAAATTCTTCAGTTGAGAAAGAAATAATTTGTATGGAAGGGCACTGGGACAGGGGAACACGTAAAAATACCCTGGCAGCAAGCACGAACACAGGGGAAAAAATAGCTGGCAATTTACAGCATTCGGAATTAACATGCATACTTTAATACATTTTTTACTAAATGTTTCAACATACAGCATGTATTGCAATATACAGGATAGACCTTAGTATATAAGTGTGTTCTGAATGTATTCTTAAGCACAGGAAAATACATCGAAAATTCCGTTTGCTACTCAACAAATTTCAATTTCCGGTTTACGGTGCTATTAAGTCGAGCGAAATGATCTCTATATTCAGCAAAAAACGGCAAATCTCAACCTACCACAGTTTCATCTAAATAGCCGCATTGTTACGTATACTGTATTGTATCATTGCTGTATCTCAAAATGATAGTGTTGAGTTGTGTCACTTCTGAAGCGAAGATCTTTGCTTTTGCCAAGATATGCACAAAAGCAAATGCAAACTGAAAGGCATTAGTGTATGTACATTGTTCAGTTATCAAGAGAAAAATAGAAACGAAAATGTTTTTCAAACTGAAAATCATATGGTTCGACAAAGAGAGGGATATGAACCATAATAAATATGTAATGCATATGGATAAAATGCATACATGGTAGTAGTGTTGCTTATTGCAGAACATCACTATAAAATAAATATAAACTTTTCTCTTACAAACAGATGCATCCTGTTAAATTTGTAGCAAGACTAACTAGGAATGTTACCAGCATTATTTCAAAATCCGATTTGCAAAAGTTGAAGAATTTAAACATATTTTAAACAAGGTAATAAGCACGCGTTTCAACGCAATTTATAAATACGGAACATACTCGCGCAAAATATTTTTGCATTAGTCCTGACTTTCACAACTGATTTTATATCATCATCATATGGATAATACTATCCCATGACATCTTATATCAGCTAGATACCTCGTTGAACAATATGACTCGGCCATTGATGTGTACTTTATTTCTAATGCATCTAAGAGAACACCGAGATGACCTACATCATCGAAACTGCCTGCAGACATAATGATGAGCACTCAAGCCCCGTAAGATTCAATCATGTACGAAGTTAGACAGTGTATACACGTGTAAGATAATCAATAAGAAAAGCGAAGCTATATCTTGCACAGTGTTTACCGTATAAGTACATGTTTTCATTTGACATGAAGTTGCTCGAGTGAAACGCTCACCAAGGTGGTCCTCATCAAGAGTATATTAACTACTGGCTTTAAGTAGCAGATAAATTCTACCAGATAATGGAATGTTTCAATGTTTAAAGTTAAATCTGATTGAAAGCTCCACGAATCGATGAGTCAATGGATCTCAAAAGAGCACAATTCTCAGCGCAGCATCCCCTTCTTAATATGTGGGTCAGGAAAAGGATGAAATCGCAGTTTGGTGCGAAACGACTTCATAAATACCCAGCATGACACCTGCCAATTTAGCCATTCATGTCTTTTCAAATAATGCAACTATTACTTAAGAACAATCGACGCATTTATTAAACCGCAGGCGTGCCCTGCTTCTTTTTCTGAAATAGCGTTTGTCACATTTGCTATGGGACGTCATTTATTTCCGGCAACAGAACAGCCACGTTACACCCCGGGTCATTTTTGACGAAAACGTGAGATGAAGCGGCTTAATTATCACCATTTCCGAATGACGGTGTAAAATTTATTTATGAGGGTATCAGAGTCACAGGAAGACACCATTCATCGGAGTGAAATAGCTAATAAACGCTTTTGCTATTGTTGGAATGCTAACTTATACAGTCATTGGAAAGGTCTAAAACCTCTTAATCAAATTACCTTTTCATACATTACGATAACGCTCGTGTCACAGGTTAAGCTAGCACCTAACTTGAATATCAAAAACTATCTTCGTGACAAAGCATAGGCCAAACTCGATTATATAAATGTAATTAAAACTAAGGAAAAGCTGTCTTTTTTATGAGCTTCTTTTAAGTGCGTGGTATTTCGTCAACATTTCTGAGGATATATACTGCAAAATTTTTTCCCTAAATAACAACACTCATAAACAATACGCTTTAGCTGAAAAAGTTATGATTTTATATAGTTTCCGCTTTTTCCAATCTGCATTTTGAGAATATTTCATTGAACTTCCGGCGTTTATAATATTAATTTGCTGTGAACCTATCTTATACACATTTAATTTTTAATAATAACTTAAGCACCAAAGTTTATATCGATGCTTCCGCACTTTTTCAAAGTAATGTTTTCAGGGTGGCAGCAAAATTTTCATTTTCGATTTCCCTGACTTTTTCCTGACTAAAATCCAAGATTCCCTGACCAAAACTTACTCGTCAATGCATATCATTTTTTTTTCATAATGAAAAATAAAATAACAATTGCAATGAGAAGCTTGGCAAAACACTAGATTTTGTTACGAGTCTAGCTGAAGAGAATTGGGGATGGAGCTGCTAGCAGACTGAGTGCAGGGAGACCATTTTGCTTTTATTTGGGAAAATTTCCGTGACTTCCATGACCACTTTTTCCCCCCCTGACTTTTCCCTCACTTGTGGAACCCTGCTTGACACTGAAAGTATAATCGCAAAACCCACAACGTTGGGACAAAGTTCCCAAGCCGTCGTTTAGGGACGTTTTCCACGGAATGTCCGCTGACGTCTTGTTGAAATCCCCACACGCCGAAAAAGGCGGGAGGATAAAAGTGATAAAAAATAAAAAAAAAGGGTAAAAGCGTTTCGGAAGTGGATTAAGAGCCAGAAAAGAAACAGTTTGGAGGCTCGCAGCAGCAATTTCGTACTAATGATGACGAGCTAGGAGGGACCATTAATGATTATTACAAATAAACGAAGCATAACAACAACAATAACATGGAGTAGAAGGAGGACGAGGGGTGGGATGGGGGGAGCAGACGAAGAAGAAGAAGAAGTCGTCGTTGTTGCCATAACGAGTATTGGGTCACGAGGGTGCTTGGCAACAGGTCCTCGGCAACAGTTTTCAATTGAAAGCCAATGCTGATGGTTGCCGTGGAAACAACATCTTCCCTCGACTGATCGGATCATTTTGCATCGCTGTTGTAATACGTGGAACTGGTACAGGGCGACTGGAATTCCGCAGAAAGGATGAGCAAAAACAAGGCGGGCAGTGTCAAGAAAAAAAAGTGAGAAAACCAGAAGCGCCGATCCTCCCCAACATTTTTTAAAAACAGAGAGATCGATTCGTGAACCAGACACTGCACCGCTAAAAAACACGAATATGACACGACTTAAATCTCGGATTTTTCCATAAATCTTATCCACGTCACATTTGCCAGGTAGTTAACGTTCAGACGTCCAGTCGCCAATCCCCGGAACACGACGTTTCAAGTTAAGGAGAGAAGGTTACTTCTGAAAAAGTCTGCAAATTCCAAAGACGCGGAAAATGCCGTCTTTCATGACTGCGACTCCGCTCATTCGAGACATGACAATTACAATAACTGTCAGCTTGGCAAGGTGATGTAGATGACAACTACCAAAACTACTGAAAGGCAATCAGGCAAAGATTTGACAACTACTGCGTAAAATATCACAACTGCCAGCATCCGAGAGACCTTTGATTTTCTTGCTTCTGTCTCATTCGGGACATAACAGATGAAAAAACGTACAATTACAACAAACTCATAAGAATCATATACACAATGCATACCAAGAAACAATAATACCACATAGTGTCCATCCATATGGTGACCCCTTTATCCATCCACAAAGGATAGCATCATGATCATGCAAAAGCTTGCGAGTCATTAACAGGGCAAAGGTAACTAACTACCAGCACCCGTCAAGGGTTAGTCAACGCTGCTACAAATGACTTACTTGGCAATTTGGGCATGATAATGCCATCCAACGTAAACTTAATGGGTGAAGTGATAACCATAAAGATGGAAACCACTCAATATTACATGTACTTAGCTAGTTTTCTGGGATGTACTAGGAGTGATTCTTATAAATTTGTTCTATTTGTAAGCTTTTCATTTAGAGGTACGAGTTGTAAGGCGTCACGTTCAAAAACGCGTGCGATTTTACATTCTTTCGCGCTTTATAAATATTAATAACCTTTAAAAGATGGTTGGTACTTCCAAGGATGATGCATTATAATTTTCAGAATTCAGTGGTTCTCAATCTTTTTATACTTGTGGACTGGTAATAATTGGAAAATTATTTCTTGGACCGCTAAAGCTAAATTGACACGGTGAAAGTGTACTTTGACTAAGAAGACTTTGATGTAACTTTGATAGTGGCAACACCTAATCAAAGTACACTTTGTCAAAAAAGATCATCAAAGTTGTCTAGGATGGCGGCCAACTTTTTCGGTCAAAGTAGAAGTTTTGATGGCATTCAAGACGGCGTCAACTGAAAAACAAGCGACGCGTTCAGGTACGAGGAAAACGAAAGTACACCAGAAAATGATCAGACACAGCGAAAATGTAAATTTCATGTAACTGTATGAAGCCGAGGAAGTGTTATGGAATGTTTTTACAAATTTGTACCCGAAAACAAGAAATTTTTTCAAATTTATCCTCTGAAATAGGTGAGAATTTTGCAAATTTGTTCTGGGAAAATTTTAGAAATTTCGCAAATAAGCCCAGAGCTAACCGAGTGGTAACGTTAAATTGCTCCACAATTGTGCCAACATACGTTGAATTTCCCAGACTTTTTGAAAATAAGTAATTATTCCCTGAAATTTCCAGGTTTTCCAGGTCTGGGCCTGGGTCAAGCACCTTTATAAGCATTTCCGCGACCACACTTGTACCGAGCCAAATCAAATCCGCCATCTTGAATGATTGTCAAAGTGAACACAGTATACATGTACTTTGAAGTGAATTGCAGTGTGTACTTACTGAGAGTGCGATCAAAGCATACATTGCCCGTGTCAACATAGCTTAAAGCACAAATAATAACCATTATTTATGATGACGTAATATTTATACCGTTGACGTGAGCTCCCTCGCGAATAAGGCAGGAAATTTCTACAGACTGGTAGTTTTCCATGGGGAAGGGGGTTGTACTGAAACGCTGCTTTGGATGGTTCAGAAGTCAATCGGCCAACTTTTCTAGTTGCAATTTGGTTTTGCAATCATGTGTTGTTTCCTTGGTTAGGATTTTCAATAGTTTGTCAAACATTAAAAAACAGCAATTTTTATGTGAGCACGGAATAAGTTCTCCATCGAATGCTTAGGCAGATGAACTTAAATTTAAGTTGCAACAACTATAAGGTAAATATTTTGGGGGGAAAATCGCGCAAGGAATATGTCCATTTTTCTGGAAAAAATGGCGCCCAAACAACGCGGTGTCGTCATAAAGCTGTTTTGTCGGTTGTCTGCAGCAAGAACAGTTAAGTCCATCCCAAGAACAAAATAATTGTCACGTGATAGTTGCAAGGAACTTCTGAATAACCAAATGCAGCTGATCACCAGATCTGGCGCTTACCAAACAATGCAAATAAAGGAAGGAGATGCTGCCGCATATTAACGGAAAGTTCTTAACTTATTGGACATTTTCGACAATCATTGGACATAGAATGATCCAAAGCTTATGTTACGAGGGATTAATTGCACACTTTCGACCACGATGAAAAATATCAATAAAACCATACTTCTCAGATTTGCAAAGATTTTTAAACTGCCCTCAAATACAGTAAAATAAAAATTATCCCAAAAAAAACTTTCAATCTTAAACTTAAATTTCTGCTTGAAGAAGTCATTTCAGAAATATTCATCAGGATTAGTATTCCTTAAAAAAAACTCAATCCAAATGGTAATATTTGACTTTATAACGGGTAGCTATGGATATCTCAGGGAACTTAGTTTTGAAGGGAAAATGGCTACAACAACTTGGATATAAAAATTAAAGCACCCGGGCACCAGAGCCTCGGCCTAATCGATGCCGGCTAAGGCGAAAAGATCAATTCTGGCCGAGAATCGTTTCCGAAATTCCCGAGCAGAACATTGCATCGGGAGGTGAAACGGTAATTAATTTATCGCCAATTAATGGAAATCTAATTAGTGACATTATCGCTTCTGTTTCTCACATCAGCTTAAGCACTCGTCTGTCGGTCGCCGCCACGTAAGCGACGCCAAACCGATCGCAACGGCCAGGCTAGTTATCTTCGGAAGAGAGAGAGAGAAACAAGTGCGCGCTTAGATAAGAGCACTTCAATAACTGCGGATCAGCCATTAGTGAGACGCCCTTGCCAATTTAATGGCACGGACAATTCAAACGAGTAATAAAGATAGCGGATGGAAAAGCACGAGTGCGCGCGGTGACATATGATGAGAACGCCTCAGAGCCACTTCCTCTCCATTTACCCTCAAATAACGTGGCATTTGTTTTCTAATAATACGATTTGAGTGGTGAAATGATTAATTTCTTTAAGGTTAGAACTACAGCGAGTCAACGAAGAGAGAATTGGTATTTGTAAGAAAATACCACAATCGCGAAGCTTCAAAATTAATTTTGGTGGAGCAAGAAGTAGCCTTATTTGTAAAAAAACTATGTTTCTTACCCTGTTATCCAGGTCGAAAAGGTATGAATCGTCCTCCCGTTGATCGGCTTCCAAATCGGAAATTAATTCGCCCACGTACCTATTCAAAAAACGCAAATATTAACCGATCTTGCAGTTTTCCAGCTTAATGGAAAAATCTGAAGATAAAACTCTCCAGCTTTTTAATTCTAACCCTCTGGGGATTCACGAGCAAAAGCGGAAAAAGAGATTGTTTAAGCATTATTTCAGGTGCCATTAATAGCATAGTGTTGCGTAAGAGTTTACGAACCATCTTTACCAGTGAAAAAAAAATCCAAAGAACGAAATTCTTTGTTCTAAATGCGGATTCCTACAAATCTAATTAAGTTTCACTTAGTCACCATCTCACGTTTCATCGCACATTAAGGGCAACAAAAAAAACCAAATTAATTGCTTAGATGTGAAATCCATTCAGTAATTTGGAATTCAACATCAACTTGTGACTGAACCAAATAATAAATCGGATCAACACCATCTAGAAACTTTTTTCAGTTGCTACGCATACCAGAATTGCGCAGACTTTTCAAGGATTGGACATTTTTAGGGTTGGAGTTGACCCTATTTACAAATTCTCACACAAATATGGGATCAACCCATTCAAATCAAGGATAATTACTGCAGATTCATCCAGTGAAAAACTAGAAACTTACTCGCAAATGAACGACCCTCTTGGAATGTCTCTCAACGCACGAACGCCCCATCCTTTGCTTTCGGTCCGAAACAATTGGAGGCGACACCTGCAACAAAAATGAGAAACACGTTATGCTGGAAATAAAATTACACAGACTTGTATTTCTTTTATTTCAGTAGGTTTGAAACTATTCCTGCGGCAAGCAACGATAAACCATCAACCGGAAGAATAAAGTTAAGGTAAGGAGGAGTCCTAAGGTGCGATTTGCACCCTATCCCACCCAACGTGGGTCGTTCAAAAATCGACGCCTTAGGTGAAAGCATTTTTAAAAATCAACGAAAAAAAGAAATAAAAAGTGTAGGTAAAAGGGGCAAGTCGCTAATTTGGCTACACTTTTTATTTCTTTTTTCGTTGATTTTTAAAGAACGCTGGCAAGATTTCCCATTTCCCCTATGGCGTCGATTTTTGAACGACCCACGTGGGGTGGGATAGGGTGCAAATCGCACCTTAGGACTCTTCCTTAAGCATGCATTTTGTCTCTATAAACCTTTACAGTCGTTTAAGATGATGCCATGATATCAATCAAAAGTTAATATTTTTGCCAATTTCTTAAGTTTCTACGACTTGGTTTTCCAAGCTAAATGAGAACCCAGTGTTACGGCAAGCCAGATCATGGGCGATGAACTTACGTTATGCCATGCTGTATGACCCTGTTGTTGCAAGTACTCCAGCAGAAACAAGCACGGTTACACTCGAAGATCATCGGAGGATCGGTGAGGTTGAACTCATCCACGAGTTTGCCCTCTTTGTCATACCAGCACTTTAAACTCATTGTGCCACAAGTGCAATTCGGCGATGAACAATCATCTTCACATTGACAGCTCTGAAAAAAGTTACAAATATATTCTTTTATGTTTCTGGGAAATTCACTGGGAAATTCGGATGGCATCAACAGTAAGCTTTATCACAACACTTGAAGATTTTTTTTTTAAACTAAGAAATATTCTATCTATAACATGAAATGCCATTTAGAAAAAATGAAAGAAAAAATAGATTTCTACATGCATATTTGGATCAAATTCTAACAAAATTGACTCCCAAAATTGTACACATTTTGCTTTAGTATTTTCTTCATGGTGTTGTTTTTTGTGGTCTATTCACTGTGGGAATTTTCAAACATAGTTTCTATGCTAAAACTAATTAAAAATCTGCGATATTTTATTTTCTACAGATGATGAAGGGCAAAAACCAAGAATTGGGAATTTTGTATTTTCAAGTTCTGAAGTTCTTTCCTCCAATATTTACTGAAATATTTATTTGAATGCTTAGAAATACTTTCAAAAAACCCTATATCAAGATAAGACTAATAGCACGACTTCATAAAAAAGACAATTAAACCTCTTTGAAAAACGACACATCTTGAATTAAACTGCCACAATAAATCCGAGGTTTACGATGATACAGTGCGTGACCACGTAACCCTTGCGAAAAAGTCTAGCGAATTTATCACCTAGATGCTGGATCGCGATTGTCTACGAACCTGCAAAGCAGCGATGGATCGATCAATATTAATGGGCAATGTTTCACAGTTCTCTCGAATGTACAGGAAATCCGTAGGGGCAGTTTCACCATCCACTCGATTCACGCACTGAATGGGATTTTGCTCTTTGCCTCTGGTTATGTCTCTGTGGGAAGACAAGTTATTAATAGCTCGCAATAGAAAAGGCAGACTTATTTCGAGTAACTGTTAAACGAACATACTTATGAACAATAACCTCCGAGCGAATGGTTCGGTTGCCCACGATTTTCTTCAAGTGGTTGGTCATGCTTAGCGCCAGCCAAGATTGTGACGAGCTATCGGGACAACACTAGAGGTAGGAACCCAAATGTATCAAACTTAGACATAACGGAAGAAAGAATTCTTGAAAATTTTAAACGATAGGTAAAAGATAATACCATCATTGGTGTTTCATTCTCTTTGTTGAGGGTATCCACGTTGGCGTTCCTGGCCAGAAGCAACCTTCGGGACAGAACAAGAATACTTACAGTGAACCAGAAAACACATAGAAATACATGGCTGTAAATTATACTCACATTACACATTCGTACTTATCCTGCCGTGCAGCCACGTGCCTGAAAGCGAGATAGTTCAATCCATGAGCTTTCATTTAAACTTAAAATATCCAGCAAGTATTGAAAAATTAAATCAACTCACAAAGGTGTATCACCGTGCTCGTTGACGCTATTCAGATCACAGCCATGATTAAGAAAAATCTCCGAAATTTCTAAACTCCCAGAAAATGCAGACCAATGTAAGGCAATGTTGTGTTCCTGATGTTTGGAAAAGATGAAATGGGATTAACATGTATGCAGTGAAACTCGATTGAAATATTATAATCAAAGACAAGTGATTAAAATGATCTCAGTTCTTGGTTAAAAATGTGTTCTTTATAGAGATGAACTAGCTGAACATCCGTTGATTTTTTCGAGTCATAACGGATTTTTGGTGTTGAAATGCTGAGTGTGAGCAACTATTTCAAAGTCGTAAAACTTGGACAATCAACAATTTCAAGTCTGAAAAAATCAATCCTGACTGAAAAAAGCTTTTATCTCGGGGTGATGTGATTAATAGCCAAACAATTCCAAACAAAACTCGCTAAACTCGACTCGACCCTTTAGTTCAACTAGCCCATCCCTAGTACTTTAACATTTTGAAATTGTTTTCAAGTTTGTTTAATTTGTTCTTAAGAATTTAAATTGCCTGCAAGATTACTGAATTGGCTTTGTCACAAAACTGCATCTTTAAATTCTAAAATTTCCCGAACTTGATGATTTTATACAATTATACAAAGTTTACTCACGTTATCCCTGAGATTGGGATCGCTTCCTCTTTCCAGAAGAAACTTGACAACAGGCAGATGCCTGTGCTCAGCCGACCACACAAGAGGCGTCCACCCTCCATCGTCATGGATGTTTACATTGACTTTTCCGGTGTCCAGTATCATCCGACAAATCTCCAACTGACCAGCTTTGGCGGCTAAATGCAAAGCCGTCATGCCATCTTCACCCTAAAATAGAAAAAGAAAAATTGCGGTACTAGGAGAAATAAGATAAACAGTTTCAAAGCTTTTCACGTCAACTTTCTTACTCTGGCATCGAGTGTGGCGCCGGCTTTAATGAGATATTGCGTGACAAGAGTGTGCCCATTATCAATGGACAACATAATGGGCGTCTGCAGAAGAGCGTCCATTGCATCCAAAGAGGCTCCTGCTTGCACCAAAACGTGGACCATAATAAGATGACCGTGACCTGCTGCTATATGCAAAACAGTCGAATTTTGCATCTCTTCAAATTTCGTGTTTGGATCAAAACCCATCACTAAAGAAAAAAAGCGAAATGACCATTACAAAAATTGAGAAAAGGTGCAAGAGGCTGGAGAGATTGAAGCGTTATTATCTGCCAGAGCATAAAACGTTTTTTGCCATCTTTAAGACCCATATTAACATTGCAAAGACCGGAATTTAGCATTGATGGGCAATTCATTTTTCAAAAACGTATACAGATACGATACACAAATTATGAAAAAAAATTTTTTGATTATTTTAATTAATGTCAATTTAAGTATAAACTACTTATGTAAAACCAATCTTCAAGCTTTATGTTAATGTGGGTCACGAAAACGGCATACATGAGCCGCAAGTACCATATTTGAAGGATTTTAGAATGGACCACATAAAGTTATGTAAGAGCCGTTATCACGTGACATGTGGTATATTAAATGGAACAAGTTACAGGATGAAGGGATTAGAAATTTTGAGAAAAACGAACTCGGGTTCTAAATTTTATGTATGTTTCAATGCAATGCACTTTCACCTTCGATTTTAATATATCATCTGGATTGAACATTTTTATGACTTACTGTGTTTTACAACTTTCTAAAATCTATTCAACAAGCAAAAATTGCAACGCACTTTCATCACAAGAAAGTGCAATAAAGAGTTTTTATGGAACTTTACCAGTTGTATAACAGTTTCACATTTTGTGCAACGTAAAAATATTCAGAAATAATAATACAATTTGGTCATAACATAAAACTTAAAACCACCTAACTTCACTTATTCAAAACTTCCAATTAGGCTTCGTGTTTGCTTTAAAATCTGATCAATGAAAGCCAATTTCATTCAATATAAATGTTACGAGTAGCTATGATACATGATGAAAATCACGCAGATTTTGCTTACTCAAAATTTGAAGAATTTTTTCCACATCCCCACTTTTGGCGGCAGTTTGAACGTTTTTGGTTGTATATCGTACAGTGGCTGACCTGAATGTAAACAAAAGCAAGTTTTGCACTATTAATTAAATAAATCTATGACAACAACAATGTAAAGCATTTCAAGAAATTGTGGTATTACTGTTTATCACTTGACAAGTTTGATAGAAGGGCTTCTAATTGAGATCTATCAGGACCAATGGGAAGACCCGCTTGAAATATAAATCAGAATTAACACTGAAAATAACTCCTGGAAAGTACAAGGCCTTTTGTTTTCCTCAAAGGACGTTATTTCTTACCAGATGAGATTTCCTTGCCACTCTCAGAAATTTTACAAGATTTTGAAAGCTGAATTTGTTCAGGAGGATCCTCATTTGTCAAATTTTCGTTGCCACGAGAAAATGCCATTCTCGCTCCAGGTCTAGTGGGAGGGAAAAAATTACATAAGAAAAATTGGTCAGATAATTTGTAAGAAAATATATTCGTGAGGGAACAATTGGTTTCAGGCAACATTGTCATAAAGCATTGTATAATAATAAAAAAAGGAAATAAAAGCTTATGGTTTAGTTGCAGTCAATAATAACACCATTTAAAGGAAAGATAAGGAAAAATTCCAAAGAGATTCTTTCATTTTAGAAAACAACCATAACTAGGAAAATAGAAATGAATACAGCAGGAAACTTGAGATGTCAGGATGCGGCCCCACAAATCACACATGCATGTATCCCATTCAGGTTTTACATATCACATGGAACCATGCACACATTCCTATCTTAGGTTATCAGGGTCACCTTCCCCTCAGGATCATGGGTACAAGGGGTCAGGGTCATCGGGACGTCACAAACCTAAGCCAAACAAGGAAAATTCAATGTCCAACTTTCTAGCAGCTGGTTTTTGTATTTTTGTGATATACTGTATTTTATATTTTTAAAGAAATAAACTTGAACGTTAAAATTCTTTCAATTCAATTTCAATTCTTTACCATGCAGTCAGTACAAAGTATCATGTGGCAGGGGGAATCATTATACAATTTGATTGACCCCAAATTCCCAATTTAATTGATTTTCCCGTACTTGGGATTTTAACGAGGAGGGTGGGAATGGATTAGGATAGGAAGACGGTCATGGCCGATTTAATATAGGAGCTATCTCTGCATTCGCTTGGAGGAATTGTGGGAAACCATGAAAATCCACAATAGAGGATAGCCGACACAGGAATCAAATCTGAGTCTACCGAATGCAAGACGAGAATGCTAACCTCTAAGCCACCTTGCTCGGTAAAGGAGGGATAGCATCTTTAAAAATACAAGTATCCTGGCTGATAAATCATTCAGCATTTATTTCTTTTTAAGGCCGTAGCAACTTACTCTTTCCTTGCGGATTCTTGTTGTTTTTGGTAAAATGATGGCAATCGAGGTGCATTCAATTCAAGCGCCACTTCCATCAGTGGTGCCCCCTCTCCACAATGAGGACACAACTCCTGCCCGTTGTTAAGTAGCACGCATTCCTTGTGAGAATGATGAATGGCTTTCCGTGGGTCCGAGTGACACTGGAGAAATGTGCCCTGCGTACAAAACAGTCCACATCCAGGGCAACACTGGTGAAAGCGCAAACGCTGGCGATGAACTTCGCAAAGTGCTAGGAATGGTACGCGCACAGATGGGCGGAGAAGTTCTTCCGAAGTTACAGCATTCACACAACCGATTAACTAGAAAAATACATCCACGTTCATAAGCCAACATCAGAAAAAAATGCAATAAAACATTTGTGTTCAAGCAAAGTTTCGCTGGAATCTTTAAAGAGAAAACAGTGTCCTTGACAGGTAAATGAGATAGGTTATCATGACACTTGTTACTGCAAATGTAAACAATTTCTGTTCAAGTCATGTTGCTGATACCAGAAATTACTTAGACAAGTTTTAGCGTTGCAGGCATGGGATTTTCAACCCCCTTTAAACACTTAAGGGTGCTGTATCAGGTTAGATAAATTACTGTGTCTGCTGAAACCTTTGCAGGTTTATCTTCCATTCGTGTTAAAGACCATATACTATAATTTATAATTTTATGATTTTGAATACACAGGTGATGATGAAGGTTGGAAAACATTACAAGTACACGAATGGAATTTTAGAGGCAAATGTTTTTTAACATTTAAAACCAAGATAGCATCAAAAAACCTTCCTATTTTATATTAATTCGTGAAGCTCGGTTTCCCTTGAACATGACTTTGGCATCGCTAATCAGGAGATAATGTAGCTTTCCAACACCGGCCACATTCGAGAAGCAGCAATTAAACATTTCTGATGGCGACCGCCAATACAATGCTTGTTCAATTCTTCTTAGAATGTGGCCTCTACAAATAATCCCCACGATTAAGAAATTACCCTAGAATCGATGCAGTCGATACCCTCACAATAAGAGCCTACTCTTTCAGGAACGACGTGGCCTCCTTCCTGCGTTTTGCAAGTGCACAGCGGATAACCTTGAAGCATATATTCAATCTAATAGAAAATAAACGACAAAGTGCTTGAATGCATTGCATTCGCATTATGGAACAAAAATCTTGAACCCCATTAGTTACCTGTTGAACAGTGATCGTAGTTATATTTTTTTGATCACCTTGTGGAGCAAATGGAATGCTTAGCGGCGTGTTCCACACGTCAGAGGCACTGGCATCTGCGTCATAAATAAGGGATGGGTCATCGATTAAAATGGGTTAAATCTATAGAGCACAAATGGAATCAGGACACCGAGAATCACCTTTTCGCAATTTTTCTCGGCTGCTTCCACACTCCGAATCACTGGATGATGAAATCAGTTTTGTCTCGCACCAACTTTCGTTTTTTCTTTTCCCACGGTGCAAAAGCATTACTTCGGTTGAGAAAGAACTGGAATCTTGGCGGGAAAAAAATCAATAATGTTAAAAACTGGGATTACCTTAATATTTGAGATAAAATTAGCATAACTTAGGGCAATTATAAGATTCCAAGCTCAAATCATGCAAACATAACACCAACAAGGAGAAAAATTTTTTTAACAAATTATTTTCTTTTTGTTCTAAAATTCACGCAAATGTTTCTATTATGAAGCGAAGCTATAGACTCCTAGAAGTAGGCCTAATCTTATTTACATTTCAACTATCATACTTCTATGGAGATATCAACGCTTAGAATTTAAAGAGTATATGTTATCAGTGAAAAATGACTGTAATTTAAAGATCAAAATATACAATTTGTCGGCGAGACATCTTGTGAAAATTGTGGAAAAAAAAAATAAATAAAAGATTTGAAAGGTATTTTTTCACAACTGGATTTACCTTTCATCTTTTTTCCTGTGGAGCCTGCCACACCTGTCCCGACGACTTGAGCCGCACTATCTTGCGGATCATTGTCCGGGGCTTCCATTGCAGGTGCTTGAGATCGGGGACTAGCACCGTTCAATCTACAAAGTTCCAATGTTGACGACTTTAGGCCTATTTTTTTACACCGTTTTTTCCTCACTGCATCCAGTTTTATTTCATAGTCATCATCTCCCTCTTCTTCGTGCTCCTCGTTTGCAAAGTCACTCCTGGATTGCTCACAAATTAAGGGAACAAAAGAGAAATGAGGAATGTTGGAAGACATTTGTCCGGTGGCATTTTTCATCCTTGTGAAGACGCTTTCAGCTTCCTGCGAACTGATCGAAGATGGCTTAACCGTGACTCCACTCTGGCCTCCAAGAATACTCTTGTTATCGCCCCTCTTTTGCCTATTATAATTTAGCATCAGGCGCCTTTTGCCAGCATTCATTTTCTTCTTTTTCGAAGTATTGGGACGGATGGACAACGAATAGGTGCCGCCTTTGAAGTACTTCATGCGCCGTTTAGCGCGTTTAAGCGTACCGGACACATCATATGGCGGCTGCATGCAGCTGGTTGCACGAACCATAGATACACCTTTGCTGCCAGATGCTAACAACACATCTCCCGCAACCTTTTTTCCATGCTCTTTAGGCTGCCCAGCAGAATTTCCCACATCGTCATGCTGACTCAAGAGGAATGTTTTCACCAAAGATGTTCCGGCGCTTAACATGTTCCTCCAGCTTGAGTCATTCAAGCTTCCTCCACCACTCGGTAATTCTGGAACTGTCTCCGAAGCCGAAAATTTGCCGTTCGCATTGTGCTCAGGGATGTGTTCAGGTTCTTTGGTGGCCACCGGTAAATTTTCACTTTCATTCAACTTATTGTCGCTTTTTCTTTTCCTGCAACTTCGCCTTAAAATCTCCCCCAAATCAGTTTTCATGACAGAACCAAGGACATTTTGAAAGATAGGTGGCGAACCTCCAGATTGTCGATTTGTACTTGAATTGACTAATTTAATGGTTATGTTGGCACCAGAAGTGCCACCTACGGACGCATTACCCTGCAGTCGTGGCCCTTCGTGAAAAAGCATACCATCATTATTATCTGCACTTTCTACAGCCTTGGCTAACTGTTTGACACCAAAGTCTTTAGATTTGCTAGAGCCAATCCTCACACTGCCACGACCGCCATTTTTTGTAAACTTTACATTGCCAATTCCATTTTCTGGTTGTTTCACAGAGTTGGCTAGGCTTATGGTTAGAACATCCTTTACTTTGTTTTGAAAGTTTGCGCGCGTTTCTTTTTCATTAATGTTTTCGATCAGCTTCTCAGTTATTTTCACGGCGCCCAACTGAATAGCAGAATTATTTTTTTGGGGAGCGGAATTTCTGTTTCCCATCGCTGTTAGCCTAGTACGAGAGACTTTATCCTTTCCATTTTCGGGATTATTTAGCATTCTCGTTAGCAAAGGGACAGTGCAAAAGCAAGGATGAAGATGAGGGAGAGAATGCTAACTGGTTACATTAAGGTAGTTATTCACCTGATTTTAATTCTCGTAGTTCATTCTTGGGATGATTGGGGAATGGTAAAACGTTTCCTTCTGCTTGGGTGTGAAATTTTTCACCGTATAAACGTGAAAATTTCAGTTAACAATGAAAGATTTCGTTCAAAAGCATTTGAGGAAATGGATATCAGGTGGATGATCTGTGATACATTTCAAGTCTAAATTGAGAGAGGAGAAAGGGGAGCATTAGTTCATAGATAACAGATGAACAATTAAAGAGTATATTTTGGCTTTTGTATTAGCCTTTACTCACCGTTTAAAAGAATAAATTTGGAGAATGAAGGTTAATTACAACCCGTTGATCTGAAATAATTGCTTCAATTACTTAAGATTTTAAGTTTAATGAAGATTTTTCAAGAGAGCTTTTCATCCAAAGTAATCGACCAGTTTTTAAATAGCGATAACATTTGTATAACTACTATAGGAAAACATTTGATTTAAGTTGAGCGAGTTCAATAAAAAGAATGGATTTTCAGAATGTAGAACATTTTTATCACAAATAACGACCTTAGTTTTAACTTCTAAGTTCTTTAATTTCTAAGTAGAAGGCCAAGTCACGTTGCACTAGTGTCCCTTAAAGTCAAATTTTAATTTTTTTTTTAATTTATGCCGCTTTTAGTGCACATTAGTGATATCCACCATTAAGGACTGACTTTTTAATGTCGATGAAACAACAAGATAACGTCTAATTTAAAAAATAAAAATAAATTACCAAAGTCTTCAACTTACTTAATTATGCACAAGCAAGTCCATTCCTGTGCACCGAAATGCCTATTTTTACTGTCAACCCTGGAAAGATAAAATAGTGACAAGAATTATGAATAAACACAGATAAATTTGGAAGCATCAAAAAACGTTTAAATCAGCAAGTAGCAAATCATTAGAAACTAGTTATTTTCAATTACAAAGTACAGATTAAGAGAGGTATGATTTTTGGTTAGAACTGCATAGTACACCTGTTAGTTGATTTAAAAACACCCCCCCCCCCCATTTGCACCAATGCTTTGGTGCAAATACCTATCAGTAAAACGCACGCATGCTAAAGCATTGGTGCAAATTAGGAGGCCTCTATTTTGATTATATAAAAAGAAACGATTTTAAACTTTGGCGGTCACAAACGAGGGCATGCGTGCCAGGGACAAACAGCAGCTCGTCCGTGTTCCTGCTATCGTTCCTACAACCGAAACGTTACGTTCCCGAGACATCTAACGGCAGCCAGGCCTTTCATCCGAAAGTGAAAGTCTACTCCACCCTTACCTAGAGATGAAACCGAAACTTCAACCACAACCGTTTTCAGGGCCCAACAACCGCATTTGCCGAGCACGAGAAGTCAGGTCAACACGCGGTTCCTCCTCAGTGAGTTCCCCCATTTCTCCCTGCGTAGCCATGATTTCGATTCTCTTTACTTCGCGGCTCGCTTTCGCACCCTCGATCGTAAAAAACGGCTTTCAAATCGCGCCCTTTAATCGCTTAAAATTCGACACTTACCCCTCTAGAAGTGGTCCTAACGAAAAAGGCGGCAGGACGCCATGTTAGTTTCGAAAATTCGGTCAACAGACCACTGCGCATGCGTGAGCTTGGGGTCCCGAAGGACGACCCATAAAGGCACGTCCTACGTTAAGCTGGTATTTTCTACTTTTTTTTAAAACAATTTACGTGAAAAATCAAAACAGTTAGTTTAAGGCTCCCATTCGCATTGGCCATAAACTTATTCTTATATCGTTTCATACAAAATGAGGCGACAATAGGCTGAATAGGGGTACCTGCTCAGACAGAATCTTTGCAGCTAGTTCGCACTTTGGCAGCTGCGAAGTCACGTGTACACGATTTTAAAAACAAAAATGCATCTCTTTTTCCCTCGCGACTTCACGACTGCCAAAGTGCGAGTACTCCTATTTTTTTACGGGAAAGATTGCGAAAAGAATATGCGCGCGCCCATCAGTTGGCGTCCATGCCAAAAATCGCAATGTATATAAGGGGTACGCAGAACAGAAGCTTTACGAATTGTACTTCGACAGTCGTGAAGTCACCTGTGCAAAATCGAGTCCCCAATTGTTTGGACATAATGTATTCACTCAAGGTTTTCGCTGTTTTTTAAACCAATAAATGCAATCGACTTAGTCAGTTTTCCTTTTCGACCTATGACTTCACGACTGTATACGATTAGTAAAGTTTCTTTCTGAACAATCCTATTATTTTATTTCAATGTTAAATCCTGTTATTCCTATAGAAAATGCCTGAAAAATAACACTTCGTCTCAACATTTGTACAGGGAGCGTACATAAATTATGTAACCACTTTTTTTCGATTTTTGACCCCCCTCCCCCCTCCTTGTAACCAAATGTAACCATCAGCCCAGCACCCCCCCCCCCCCTCCCTCCATATTACGTAACCATTTTGAAAATTACCCCCCCTTTAACGTATATCGACAAAAAAAATTTTTCAACATGTTCCAAATACAAATTTTTTTTAACATTTTTCTATGTTAATTTTCAAAATTGTCATTAATAAATTTTGAAAAATATGTCAATGGCCAGGAA
>JAQGBX010000273.1:0-40296 GCA_034698745.1 Megaphyllum sjaelandicum | reverse complement strand
AGGGTGGGATGGGATAGGAAGACTGTCATGGCCGATTTAATATAGGAACTATCTCAGCATTCGCCTGGAGAAATTGTGGAAAACCATATAAAACCACAATCGAAGATAGGCGACCGGGAATCGAACCTGAGTCTACCGAATGCAAGATGAGGATGCTAACCTCTAAGCCACCTTGCTCGGTTCAATAAAGAAAAATTACGTTGCCAAAATAAGATGCAGCAGACTCTCAACAATTCTACCCTATAAAACTGAGAAATCTTGAATAAAATGTAAATAAATAGTGTGAACATAACACTTACATTCAAAAACAATCAGTTTGAAACAATTAAAAAAAATTTCACTCGCAATGTTTTCATTAAATTTTAAACAACTCGCACAATATTTTTAAATAATTACAATAGACTTTTTTTGTTGTTTAAACCAGCATTCACTAAACTAGAGGTCAACCCCAATCACAAAGGATGACAGTTTCTAGTTTAAAAACAAAAGAAAAGGATCCATCCGGTTTATCTGACCCTGGATTAATGAGAGTTGGATAGTTCGGAGATACTCCTGATCTGGAGTTTAGTGGTTTAAATGTCCTTAAGATGACTCCTCAATGTGCATATGGCATTAGCTGCTCATGCGTAATTAAATCTAAATAAACAAAAGCAACAAACTCCAACGTGATCCCAAACTCAGAAAGACTAAATGATACTAATAAGCAAACAAGTACTAGTCTTTGACACTGTTTTCAGACAATTTATGAAAATAATCGAATCCAATGCTCAGAATGTTTAACCAAGAAACTGTTGCACTATTTCTGCCCAAGAACATGAGGATTAACCCGACTCTTCCAAGTTTCCCAGGTTAAAGGTAACTTAGGAACCGGATTTCTTACCTGTTAGACATGTCATCATCTTCTCCTCCCCATCCATAAAATAAATTTGAGAACCCATTGACGGCTGTGAACTGCTGATAGGTCATAGCTATAGCCCCACCAAAGATTTCTTTGTAAAGCAACCTAAAAGTAGAAACAAAAGCCGTGTTAGAATGTAGTGAAACGATAAGTAACGCAAAACAATTCTCAGAAATACTAACACAAATCTCATGTTATTAACGGCAACAGTCATGTGACGAGGGTTAACAGAACAGGCGTACATGTTAGCGGCATTCATTGGTAAAAGGTCAACATCGTGGAAAATGAAGCAATGATATTTGGAAATTTTTAGGCTTTCAAGAAAGCCAACATTAAACAAGGCTGCCCTATTGAATGGCTTTTCTAAACTCTGTTCCACTAGAATAATTCTATAGTCCAACATTTGTGATTGTAATATAGGGTGCATGTGATTTAAAAAAATGTGCAGTTGTGTTTCACGATTTCGGTAGGGAACAATGATAGCCACATGGTGGCGGGAAATGCACGATGAAGGCTTCCATGCTCCACCAGGTATGCTGGGTGCCTCTGTCTGTGCTGGAGGCGGATCTGGATGCAAATCAACAGAAATCGATTTATCTAGAAAAAAATCATAAATCTGTTAGAAATTAAAGACATGGAAAAGTAATATTTCAAATGTGTAATACTTGCTTTCTCTGTTATCATATAGGTTGTAAAGTTTTTTTTAACAACCCATTCTTTTATGAGTGCTACATGCTGTCGTTTTAATTGTATACATGTATGGTAAAACGCCCAGTGTCAAAACTTGCCAAAGTTTGATAGTCCAATGTGCAATATGGTACCAGAAACACAATTCAAAAAATGTTGAATTTCTGGATAAATTACAACATCTTAAAATTAAAAAATGTTTGAGTTGTGTGACTGCTGAAGCAGGGTTGCGATATGTTGATGATTTTTTTCAAGGACACATGAAAACAAGCCGGGGCTAATGCTTGCAATTGAAATGGTGCGAGAAAGAGCTGGAATGCATGCGGTTTACCTCGCAAAAAGTAGCAAACGTCTGTAGTGCACCAAAAACTAAGCCATAAAAGAGCAAATAAACTGCAAATAGCAACAGAAATGGCTTTGAGAAACGTATATACAGCTTAAATGATACTCCAAATAAGTTTCTCTTATCGTTTCTTAATTGCACGGCACTGCTTAAAATCAAAGTACAGTTTATAAAATGCTTTCTGCGTGATCGAGAGTACAAGCGTGAAAACAGAATAAAAGAAGGACAAACTATATATACTAGCTATAGTGAACGCATATGGATCTGTGATGGACATGGGTGTTCATTCAGGGCCGACTTACCTAAGTTTTCGGGTATCAGCTGGCAGAGAGGCAACTGCAGACTAGCCGTTGAATTGATATGTAATGCAGGACAGATATCATCGGCGATCTCATTTGCAGGAGTATATCTTGAATGTCAAACATTGATGAATGAGAGATAGGAACAAAAACTTCATCAACGATCTAATGATCAGCATTAAGTATCGGGACACTTACTTGTAATAGAAGACTGCACTGGGTCCTAAAGTTACGTATGCAATAAAACTGAGTGTCGCAGAAAATCCCACGAAACTCGCAAAGCTGCGGGTGCAATACCTTTGGAGATGCCTGGACAGGAAACGCATCCTTTTCAGCGATTCTGTCGCCTAGGTGGTGAGAGAAACCTCATTGATAGCGAAACTAATGGCTTGCGATAACTTTCACGAGACTCTTCAACTATTTGCAGTCAAATATTTATCTTTACATTATTCGCGTTCGCGGGACAAGTTACCCGACAACGAAAAGATAGCGAATCACTCGGTGTTTACACCACCTTTATGGCGGATGATTCCACGGGGAGGCGCCACGGTTGCTATCCGCTTACTTCACACTACACTGCATCAATGGGCTCTGCAGTAGCCACACTTCCCTACGTGGATTGCAAGGTTTACAATTTGGCTTTCTCTAATTTATGTAACCTTTTAGCCGCCTGAATCATATTTTGCTTATGCTACCGGTCGCCTACAAACCCCGACAATTCTTTAATTGAGGCAGTTTCCATACCCACTCTATGATTTTCCAGTGCTGGGCATGTAGAAAGTACATTACATGCTGAATATCCTCTACGCTACCACCATACCCTTATTGGTTTCCAAGGAGCCAGCCCTAGCTCGAAACAGCAAGGCACTTCCGTAAGAATAGTCATACGTAAACTCCCTGCCAATCTTGTCTTTATGTGTAAAGTTAAAAAACGGCCCTTTTACTAAATGCATTTAGCACGTACATTGGTATCACGACTAACTGGGTAGCCTAATAATAAAAATAAATTAATTGTTACATGAAGATTTTTCTGAATAAATTAATGGAACAATGATGGTATGAATTTTGTTTCGTTTTTTTTTGTTTTGTGAAAGTTAAAAATTTGGAGAAAGTTAATTAACATTTTGTAAAGTTCATTTATATTATGATATTATAAAGGATTAGGGATAGTAATTAAATCTTCGACTACACGTACACATTATAATCGGTATTTCAATATGATTATGATTATATGAAGAAGCATTAACCTTGCTAACACAAATACAAATTAAAATGTAACGGTTAATATCAAGTTACTAATTCCTACAAACGTGGTAGCTATTAAATGATAATTAACACTTACAGCAATTATATCAAATCCTAACATGTGGATATATCCAAAAATAAACATTAGAATGATAAATAGCAGAGCAATCGCTGTTACGGACTGACGGAGTTTCCTTTATGCAATTCTAAAAGACAGAAACGATTAAATAAATAGATTTTTTTTATTTTTACATCAATATGGCAGCCAGGAATCAAAGGGGCTCGTATTCTCTATTTAATTAAATTCAACACATACACATAGGCTATAAACAGAAGACGTTTTAAAGTAAAAAAAAAAAAGGATTGAGTGCCACAAAAATAATCGTTGCATGCTTTTACGGAGTCCTTTATTCGAACATTCACAAGCAGATAAGATAAGGTAGTTTTACTCCTTTTCAACAAAAACCATTGTAATTGTAATTGGAAGATAGTTATTCCGACAGCTGCCGAGTTTTACCGAACGACCGTCGGCTGGCGCCACCAGTCATCCACGCGCTGCCGCTCGAGGTTCGGCTGCAACCGCTTTCATTCGATCTTCGCTCTTCGTCCCGTGTGGAGGTTTGTTTATATCAATGCCTGGAGGCTGCCGTGAAATCAAGCGCTATGCCGGCTAGAAAAGGACTTCTTGCGCCGCAAAATACGTTCTTGGACACGATAGCCACGAGGTTCGATGGCACCCGTGAGTACTCTTTCATTATCCGTTATTAACAGTAATTAAGAGAAATGGCAGCTTCGGAAAAGTGAATTGTCGTGTTCGTGCGAGCAGATGCTCGTCATTAATGTCCCGTTGAACGATCAGGGCTAATGGGATGCGTGACCTCTCGCACATACGAGAGCACAAAATGCGGTTTTTACGTTAGAAATGCGCGGATCGCGAACGGGTTCGGGGGTTTAAGTCACGATGGTTCGTGACAGGTGAGCAGCAACAGGATTTGAAATTGGAAAAGTTGAGCAAAACTTGAAAAAATCGATACCAGATAGCACGAGCTTTCCCGCGTTGCGGAGGACTGGATTGGTACGATTAATTGGCATTTGTTTATTGGCAAGTATAAGTCCACATTACACTCCACTTTCCACGTAGTAACGGCCGGGTGCTACTGGGAGACATTTCGAAATGGGTAAACGTTATCGTATTTTAACGCAGAAGCAACTTGTTACTCGTCACAGGCAAATCCCCCACCTGATGACACGGATTCGAATTTATAGAAGCAATAACCGTTACTTGTTATTCTCATTACCAGCGCTGTCATCGATCATTGATTTTCATGAATTAATTGAAATACACGGGTATGTAAATGGAAATCCTAGAGTAGTTTTTTGATGGACACCTTTTTAACAATTCTCATAGAAATGCGTTTAAAGTGAGACAAGTGTCAAAATTCCGAAGAGTTCCCCTAGAAAACGGTGACAGATGATAATCAATCTCGCGTTAGCAAGAGCCAGTTTTTTTTTTAACGCCTATTTTGTATTTTTACTGCCAGAAAGTCATTATCCTGTTGTTATTCATGAAACTGCGAGCGTCTTCTTTTCACGAAATTTCAAAATTTTTGAATAGATCTAGTTTCTTTTTCTTCTAAATTTAGTGTTCCTTCTTTTGAAATCATCTCTGTTTATTTACGCTCAAATGAAATGGATGCACTTAATAAATGCGCACGTGTTATTCGTATAAGAAGGATTTGTGTGGATTTCGCATCGTTCGAGCGTTCTTCGTTGTTTCCTTTTCGTCAAAGTCTGAATAATTCGGCGAAAATGAGGATTTTACAACCGAAAACAGTTGCCATGTCACCCTCGTCATGATGCAAAAACTGGAGCTTTTTAGCGCGGCAATATGTAGGGGAGGGGAAGGGATGAAAGTGGAAAATAAAAAAGACCGCGGATCTAATTTTGATGATGGTTTTTGATAAGGAGAGTGGAAGATGAAAGATGGGAATAATTCACTTTTGTTTTGACGTTCGGCAACGCGGCGCGATTCTAACCACCATGCACGCTATAGTTTCATTTCTTTCCGGAGCAATCGAGGCGAACCATTTTTGTAACGTTTATCTCGACCAGCTCGGCTGCTGTAGGAAACGCAGCAGGTGAAAGTGAAGGGAACCGAACTAGAAATTGATTTCAAAATTTAATCTAATCTAGATAAGAATCTGGAAATACTGGGCCGCAAATGCTGTCCTTGACTGCGCTAGGCCTACTCGACGTGTCCTATTCGAAACATTTCAAAGTATAATAAGAATTAGGCTCATGGCTGCTGAATTAACTCGGGGAAATTCCTCGTTTGCGGGTGGACTTTTTTGTTGTTGTTGCAAATTTGCGAAAATTCGCGATTCCACTTCAGAGTTCGAGACGAGTCGAGGCTTCGTTCCAATCTGTAAAAGCTGAGAAGTCGGATGCAGTTAGGAAAACGCTTGAAATTCCCAATCCTGGTTTGGAGTATGTACTTCTTTGGTATAGAAAAACAATCTGAAAAACAGATTTGGAAAAAAAAAATTCGAGGAAAATCGAGCGTTGGAGATCTAGGAATGCACTGGATTAATTTCCTCATATTGAGTTCGAGGGAAATTTCTATACCGTTCGGTTTTAATAACGGCATGTTTTCCATTTACTAATTGTGAAATTAACATTTTTGACATTGTAGAATTCGTTGAACGATGTTGAAAATCCAGATTACTTTACGTTGTCTTACGAGCAATTCAAATTAAATTCCTTCGTAATGATTTTGTCCTTTAGAACTACGATGAGTAAAAAAAGCAATGAGAATGGAATCTTTGTCGGTTAAAATAATTGTGTTGTATACAACCACTACGAATACTATAATTTGTATTCGGCTTCATAAAAGCGCTGACGCAAGTCACGTAATCGTATTATATTGTATTGGGCATGTTTTTTTCTTTATTCTAATTTCATTTTGCCCATCGTTTTCATCTTCCTTGACTTTGAAATTCGCACTAAGCACGAAAGTTCAGAAAAGAACGTTCCACTCTGTAATTTCTGTCTAGTCTGTAATCAATGTAGAATTCAGTTTAAGCAAACGTCTGAAAAACTGATCAAAGTTATGCGTCTTGAGGATTGGACGAATCGGGGCATTTCGTGCGCAGTTTTAATTTTTGCAGCCAGAAGTTCTTGACTCCGAAGACAAACGTGAAGATTCCTCTAACTCGGTTAGTATCTCAATCTATATAGTGGCCCTTTCTCCAGACATCACGTTCAAAATCACACGGGAATTTTATATACGGATTGGATGGGTATTTTACTAGATCCCATAGACTGCAGCAAGCACTATAATTAAGAGAATTAACGGATGCCCAGTGAGTCTCGGTACCCAAAAGGAAAATTGCATACTATAAAGTACCGGATTATTTATATAATATCCACCTTTGGGAATTGACGCGTAAAAACTGAATTTGGCAAATTGGCATGCAGTCGTGGGAGTCGTAGTACAGTGCGGTCCGAACCGCTAACCGGCCAATATTCATATCAATGACCCTACGAATTTGATCGAGGCAACTAATATTGTGCCATCTACCGTGAGGTAACAAAAATAGTTAGCGAGCTGCTCAGTGGCTCCATCACCCGCACTTTCTTTTTTTAGTAGTTAGTCCATACATATGCCAGTAGGCAGGGTTAACCTCGGATTATTAGGAAAAACAACATGGCGAACACTACAGATGAATCTGAAGAAGCTAGCGAATTGCACATGCTCTACACCACCTGGTAAGACAGACAGGCGGAAGCCAGGATGCGCAATCTGGCAGCATTTGTTAAAGTTAGTTCCGATTCTGTACTCCATTTTGGTTTCAGCAGCTAGGTTAAACATGGGTTCAATAACCCTGGGGATTAATCAAGAGTTAATTGGTGCAACACAAACATCTAACCCGATGGTTAACCTGGAGTCCAATTTTAACCCAATGTTAGTAAATATCAGATTTTAACCTAAGTTGGTGCAACCGGCCCTTAATGGATAAGGTTGGACTTTTAAAGGTGACGAAAATGAAGGGGGAGGGGTCACGTACCGAGGTCAGGTATTTTTCTGTTTAAATTTCTACGCTTATAAAGCGTACAACTGTATACATGTGCAGTACATTGTTCGTCTCGTATTGTACATTAGATGTACAGTAGTTCAAAACAAAACATTAAGCTCATGCCCCTTAACAGCGCAGCGTACGGGAATTGATAACCCTTGACCTTTGATAATTTAGGTGATCTACTTTTTTTAAAAGGGTGAGCGAAAAAGCCTAATTAATAACGCTTTCAGATGAGCGTCTGATTAAAAAAAATCCAGTGTTGGGTAAACAATGGATTGCCACTGGATAGCGTCTGATTATGTGTCAGAACCCAGGGGTCGTTGGAGGAGTCGGGAGAGGGGGGCTCCTACTGCATCGGGGGTAGCACCCACCTCCCTCTTGTTATCTCTCCTTGAACATGCACTACCGTGGAAATATACGAGCCACGGGCAATTATGCAAATGCCAAGAATTGCATGGACGTTGTTATCATCTAGACCCATTATAATAATACGTTTGTTTAAAAATTTGAGTCTCGTAATTTGGGAAGATTTTGCGGAACTACGTCTAGTAGTTTTCCTCTTTGCACGCAAGAGGGCGCTGCATATAGAATAGGACCGGCAAAGAATGTTTCGTAGCGATTTTCTGACTCAGAATTACGTCGCGAAAATCGGAAATTTGCAATGATCCAAAATTCGAAACTTTTTTAAAGCTTTATTTGAATCGCTTTGTCATCTCGTACAGTACATGTTTCAATAAGTACCGCTGATTGTCCATCCACGTGGTTGACTGTGATAGTATCATTTTTGCTGTCTGACGGTTCAATGCACGCACATTTTGTTTCATTCACAAAATTATCAAAAAACTGTATACAATTACCGTTAGCCTATAATGTGTAGGCTATAATAACACCTGCTAATAGGCCGTTTAAGGTTAATAAAACAAACGAATTTCGTGTTTTAAGACTCGGGGTCTCATTATGCATTTATTCAACTATTCCAAAATCCTAAACACTGCTGATCCAAACAATTTCAATAACATTCAATTTGCACGCATCATTTTTCCATATAGCTTCTGTACAGTGACAATAAATGGATGATTCCTGAAAAGCTTAAAAATGACTGAATGAAATACTGCAATACGTCGTATTAGGACAAAGACACGTCCTGTATAGTAGTAATAATAAAACGCATCAGGTTTTGTATTGGGAACGACTGCTTCTATATCGATCTGATATCAGTGTAGATGGACTGGTAAAAGTAAACACGTTGGGCTCAATAACCGAATTCATCCATTGAGCGCAGAAAAGTCGACTATTGTAGCTTCTGTACAGCGTCAGTGGAAATGCCGCGACTAATTGTTTCTCCGAAAGTTCTATTTCGTGGACCGAATTGTCGAAATTGTTGCATTCGTGCCACTCGAGGCGGAAGGCGGTGGGAATTAATAAAAAGCAAGCATTCATTCTTCGGCGAAGTTTACAAACTTTTAATTGTAGTGGTTGAATCAGCGGTTTCCATTGTTATCGCTGATTAAAACCCAGTTTAATATCTCATTCCGCCTTTCATGAACTCGGTGTGATCTGATTGATTTGCATACGACCCATGGACGGTTAACGCATCCCAAAAGAAGCCATCTCAAAAGTGGAGGAACAAATTGATCTCATCGATGAAAAGAGTGTTCATCTTGAAAGTTTTGGTGCATGGTTGCTTAGTTGATAAATGATATTTCCGTCTCAATACCTTCTCTGGAGTTCAGTTAGCCCCATTCTGGAAGCGAAGCGTGTCAGCAGTGTCGCGCATAACGGCGACGTCATTGGCAGACGATAATTGACGGCTCTGGAGTTGAACTTAATTCGGTTAAGCATTGTCATTGAATCGGGCCATTTTGAATGATTATGCGGAAGTGTAGTGTCGAAGCGGAAATGTCATATCGTACACGTTGCAATGTCAGAATGACAATGACATGGGTGTGTTATCTTATAACTCCTTTGTTCCGACGTGTCAGTTCAATCTTGTCAACACCGTAGAATCAACGAAAAGTAGTTTTTTGGGAAAATCAGAATCTTCCGCTAGTTTCTTAAGGAAACATCTTTGGCTGCCCTACAGGTGTAGAGCCAATTTCATTATAAACATCCATTCTTAATTGGTTGCCATGAAAACGGCAAACTCTTGTCAATTGCTAGCACGCAGTCGATGAAGCTAGGGCTAATGTATGAAAGGTTTCGCGCCTTCCTCTGTAAACTACAGCAGTAGGTTGGTGATAACCGTGACATATTTATCCAAATCACAATGGTGGGCCTCCTTTTTCTATGTCCAAGTATGCAAAGTTTAGAATGTACCCTAGGCGAACTACTTACAACCAACACCGCTCCCATTTTTTCATATAGAGAAAACGAAGATGTTGTCGTGTACGTGTTTTTCCATATGCAGAATTTGCTTTTCAAATATTATTGCCTATAGAATGCGCATTTTGTAAACAACGCAGAAATTCAATTTCATGTTATTTCACTGGCGCGCAGGCCCAGGGCTGTAGCCATAATCACTTAATGGACGAACTGGGCAAAGAAGTGCTCGAGTGACGCTGATGGAAATAGCGACATCGCAGAACGTGTGTAGTTCGGTAAGTATGTGGAATATGCCCCTCCAAAAAAATATATATTTTTCTCTTGAAAAGGAGAAAGACGTCGACGTGAGCGATGTTCTATTGCCTCGATCCCTTTTTGGAAGAATATACTTCTTCTTGGTCGTCCAATCGCTGATTTATGTCTTCCACGACGTATAGCTGGTCACGAGTTCTGAAAACGGGTTGAAGCATGCAGTTATCGGGTTCAGCGGTTGCTCTCAACTCCCATCGTTGAGAAATATATGACCACGTGTTGCTTATTAACTGCCTACGCCTTAGCTCGACCATTCCTGATTTACTCGAGTCTTCAATTTTATATTTTTAATTAAATTGTATATTGGGTAACCGGAAAAAACGACATATATACTACGCACTTTCGCGCGTTGATTAAAATTTATTAACCAAACAATCACGGGATATTCATTACTCGCACAACTTGCCACGAGTAATTGAAAAGGAACGTACACTATACTGTATGCATATAGCTCGTAAAATGAATCGGAGCTCTCAGGTCCGAGCGCGTTAACCATCTTTTTGAATTACCCTTTATATGATCAAGATTTCAATCTTCGACGAATAATTTGGCCAATTTTCCCTCCATTAACAATCTTTCTTTTTTTTTTAGAAACGTAGAAACCCCAAAGGGGTTACCGCGGGCCATTTAACGGTTGCTTAGATACGCGTGCACGGAAAAAGAGAAGCGATAGTGAAAAGTTTGTTTTGAGGAAGATGAAATTGCACGGGAAAAAAGCTGCCAGAGGCTAGGAAAAATGACTACAAAATAACATCCGTCGAGTGCCATTGCGTTGGATGGCTTTTAAAATTCGAAATTTGAGAATCTGTGCTCGGGACCGAAACATGTCATTCAATTAACGTGTTTGTGACGTGAGGAAATTCGAGATTGAAGAGTCGTGCTTAAAATCTAATTGAAAAATAACTCGCAAATAACTGACCGCTGGTGGAGGTTCCTCAGACTCTTCTTCGGTGAATAGAATGTCATTTTTGATGAAAAAACTAACCATATTGTACGAACGACTGACCTGCAGACTGACCTTTTTTTTTACCCCAATCGAGCACTTTTTTTAGACTGTCGCATTTTTGGAAAAAAAAACGGAAAAATGCATGAAATGAATTTAATAACATTTGCACAAACGACGGACGAGACGACAGATATTGGGGCGGTTTTCTCGGAATCACGAATTAAACGCTTAAATTAGCATTACAGACGACTGCCTTGGAAAAAATGCAGATTTAGAAAATACTAAGTATAAAACAACGTTAATACGTTTATACTTTATAAACTGGCCACTTGCCTTTCCTCTAACCGATGATTTAAAGCATGGGATGCAGTGAAGTGTATTTCAGGCCGAAATCAGTCTGAAGTTGGAATCTGAAAGATAACAATGGAAAGGCCGAATGGAAGAGTGGAACGACCCTCGAAATTGAATTTCGTTGAAACACTGTGGCGCATGCATCTATCTCTGCCGCTTTTAAAAATCCATAGACTAGCACTCTTGTTTAATAGAAATGTCATAGCAAAAAGAAGTAATTGAATACGGCATATGCGAGCGTGTCGCGTGTGCGGGTTCATCTTGGTACGGGGAGTCAAAGCTCTAGACTGCTGTTTAATCAACATTTGGCGAAAAAGAGAAAGAAAGACGCAGTCACCCAGAGATGGATTCTTGGAGGGTCATTTACTGCCGAACAACGTTTCGAAAAAATTCCTGGAAAGGAAGGAAGCGTGCAAAAAAACTTGACAAAACCAGGATGACGCTCGTGATCAATAATAATCACAGCAGCGAACGTACATCATCTCGACATATCTCATATCGGCGATATTTACATTGTACGACCAAGAATTATATAGGTCTAGAGATAGATCACGAATCAAAACATGCAGGGCGATTCGAAACGATCGATTTGATCCAATGTCACGTGCAGATAATACCTCGTAATGTAGGGCATATAATAGCAGCGGTGTCAAACAGAACTCGTCCGTATCCATCAGTTGCTATCTATACATGTAAAATAGAAAACGACGCCATCTTGGTTTTCCGTGGCTGGCTCTCTGGCTGGGTTTGAATGTGGCATCCATATGATTGGCCACTCATGGCCAATAGAACTGGGCCATAAAACTGTCAAACAAGTTTCCCGTCCCCCATCCGGGATGTATCCAGGTCATATAGCGCCATCTTTTGGAGACAAAAGTCAGCTAAATCTAACTCCTGATTGCAAAAAAGGGGTTAGAAAATCAAACAACAATTTACCCGGGAAACTGGAAAGGCCAAGTATTACCGCTAGTTGTAGATAATGAATTTAAATTGCATGATGAGTACTTCGAATAACAACGGAAAGGCGACAAAAATCCATGCATCTTTTTTGTTGTGAAATACAATTTAATTTCAAGAATTTAGTCTATTTCCTGTCCGTATAACCAGCTTAATTTGTATATTCCACATTAAATTAATGCGATCGATTGACGTTTATTTCGAATTAACTGGAAACGACAGGCTGTATATTAATGAGATTACATCTCCTTCCCCAATCTTTTAAAACGTAAATTCCAAGATTGCAGTTGCAATTTGGCTCAACCAAACCCTCTCTCCTCGTTTCATTTCATACTGTAAACTTATGTAATTCATTATTGTAAATCATTGTAAGAGCTGAGTCTCTTTGAATGAATTAAACGTATATCATAATTGGACTCTCTCCCACCCTTTCGAAGCAAGTGATTCATGGATGTCCCTTAACGGCAAGCTGCATTAGTCAATCATAATTGTTATTAGCATTTGTCTAATCACAGTGGACTCTGTTCTTTTATTGCTCGTCATTCTCATTATTCTGAACATTGACCGATAATGAACCATATGCAGATTTCATCATCATGCCATTATCCCGTGACATTCCATTCATTTAATCGACGAACATTTTAATCGGAAGAACATTCTTTGTTGATTCGATGTACTTGTAGAGATCACCTGATGCAGGCTCGTATGTAATGCATAAGGTCCATTATTACAATTACATTACAAATGTATCCATGTATCTAAGATTTTTATGAAATAAAACAATGTGGGGGCTGTTTGGGCTTCAACTTACGATCATATAAAAATCCCCAGTAGGCAATGGTGACTCCAATAGCCATAGGCGAAGCAATGTTGTCCACTATCCAAGCCAACTTCAAAGTAAATCCTAACCCAGGGGAATTTGTCACTTGGTTGGCATCAATAACCTCTTGAATAGCTTCCAACTCCATTACGGGTACCTCCTTAGGCACTTTGGTTTTCTTCAGATTTGCAGGTAAAAGGCGCTTGCTTTGAGTTTGTATTAGAACTGGTATGGTCAAGCAATAGCTTTGTAAAACCAAGAAAACGAACGACCAATTCGTTAAGAATATCAGCCATTTTTCTTTGCCTTTTTTGTTATCTTTAAACAAAATCCAACTCGTAATTAACCATACGCTGAAGTAGAGGGTTGTTAAGCAACGAAACAACAGGAATGTCCACCAAGGCACTTGAGGCCACTAAAAAGAAAGAATGTAGACATATATAATTAAAGACATTACAAATCTCAACTAAACGGATGTCATTTGATGCGCGCTTAATTTCAATTCTGTTGGACATGAAAGGCAATTATTGAGTAATAAAAGTTGACAGTTTAATTCCAAAGTCTGAGCTAATAATTACACGTAGGCCTACATGTATAATAGCAAATTTCATTTTTTATTTAAATAAGAGTGGGGAATGAAACCTTGAACCAAATTATAGAATAATACATGTACGTTCGCTTTTCTTAAACAAAGGTTTTGAAAAAGCTTTCATGATTCATTCGTATGAGGGTGTCACGATGAGCCATTAAGGACTATTCATACAAAAGGACGATTTCTGCCACATCCACGGGTCAAATTTTCTTGCAAATTCCCACCACTCCTCCATCACCACACTCCAACAAGTCCATCTCAAAGTTGTGCTGTCAATTTTTGCATATACAACTACTGTAATTTGGTTTGATCATTGGTAAAAATTTAGACAATAGTTGCTGAAACGATGCAAACTGGGTACAGTTATACTGCATCGACTCAGATCAAAGCGTTGCAACAAGCTAAAACCAAACATGACGGGAGAGTTTAGAACTGTCGCTATATTAGTAGTTCATCTTGGAGTCAAATTGCAAGCATCGATCGTTAGTGCGGGTAAATATAAAAACGAAATTTGAGAAATTAGTGAGACATTTTAGAATATTTAGTTTCCCTTGAGATTTAATTGAGAAAAGACAAAATTATTGGCTAGCATGATTTCAATTCGGCGATGTATTCGAAGACTCTTAGATTCTAAAATAACTATACATATATTGTGATGCTGTGGTTGTGTCAAGGACATTGTTCGTATTCTCTATTGGGCATAAAGTGTATACGCGCAACTCAGTGATGCACGCACGAATTAAAAATTGTTCCCCAAATTTGCGTTCACCGCCTTTTATACAGTGTATATCAAATATGTTTGAAATAAATCATTTTTCATCAAAAATAAAACTAATCTCAATGGTGTTCAAAGTGTTGTCCTTTAGTTGTTTTCGTTTGTTTCCCAGATAGCAAATCACGTCCTTCTTATTTCGTCGGAAAAAAAAAGTTGTCGCAAAAGAACGTCTCATTAACGTTCGTGTTAACGTATTGACGATTTGACGTCGAAAACGGGGACGTGACGTCGTTGGAAAGAACTCCGGACGTCATTTGGACAAACTTTGCAATCTGAGGCGAAACTGAGTATATTGGGAAACTTTCACCGGGGAAAAAAATACGCGTTTTAACATCCCTGTGTGATCTATTGCGTATTCTGTGAAACATTGGTGCAAGAAAGTTCCTTCATTACATCCACAATGTTTAAGTGAAAATTTTATAAAAATGAAATTTGTATATCGTTACTTTTATGGGAAAATCTGTGAAGAAAGAATACACGCAAGTTTTAAGGAAACATTACATCGTGATTCCTTCAGTAGCACGAATAATTTTTTTTTCGAAGGTGTGTGTGGGTGTACGCAGGGCTTTGCATGCAGTATATAGGTACATTTAATTACGAGCCCTTATGGCGGATTCGACTGGGCACACCGGTGTGCACCGGGTGTAGGCTACAATGTGAGGAATAAGTCTGTTAAATCGGCACCGTTGCAGGCAGCAGTTGCAACAAGACTTTACAGACTTATGCCTCACCTTTTAGCCTACAGTGTTACACCGGTGCAGATTTTTTGGAAAAGTCGAATCCGCCATCAGTTAACACCTGCACTTGATTTCAACGATTAATCGGTGCCAACCGCTGATTAAATAAATGTATAACCAAGTGTACAGCGCAACTGTTTCGCTTTCAGCCTTCAATATACGGTAGAGTATATAGTGGACACTATAATAAATAAAAGCATACTGCATATATGATGAACACGTACACGTGCTCTCCAATCGTTGATTAGAATTAGAATTAAAATTTCTCGTTATACTGCATGCCCAGAAAAATATTTTTCACGCCGAACAAAGTTATTTTCAACGTTTCGTCAGTTATTTAAAACACTCCACTGCAATGTATCGTGTATATAAATTCATACGGAAACGGAAAACAATAAATACCAATCGAGATGATAAAACAGTACATCGAGTATATCATTAAGGACTTCAAAATACATTCACGTAAAATAACGTTAATTAGCAAACAAATAAATACCAATTATAAATAAGCGAACGAGACGGTCGAATTCTCCGAATAATTACCTGCGGGGTGATAAAGGCTTCGGGATCGTGCTGAGTATCGATTTTCTCTTTATTTTGCCGGCGTCTGGGGTGCAGTTTTGCTAGGCAGAAATTCAGACAACTCCAGACCATCGCTGCTACTGCTGCTAGTTGTTGCTGCCTTTGTTGTTTGGCTCGTTGCAATAAATTCCGAATAAAAACGGCGCTATTTTACCAGCCGGCAAAAATGCGTGCAATTGCACGGAGCACTTTTCCTTTTTTGTTATAGCCGGTCTTTTGGTTTTCGACTCATTCAGGATCAGCGAATAATATCGACCCTTTTCGCTCCTGAGCGCAAGCGCAATTGCCTCGATCGTGGCGTCACGATGACATCACCCTTTTCAGGAAAGTCCACAGGCACGACGAGAGCCTGGATCAGAGCCCAAGGCGGATTTCCCCGCAACGGAAATTTCGACCTTGGTGATGACACTATATGGTTTCCCGACCGAGTGAAAATGGCCGCCACAAGTCCACGACTTTGTTGAGACGGAGATACACGAACGTGGGAACAAGTTCACTTTTTTGGTCGCTCCATGCGTAAGAACCATAATTGATTAATCGAAATCTGTTTGTTTTTTAGTTTATTCGAGTTAAATGTTGAAACTTCTTATTACATAAGTCTCTAGACTTAATTTTTTTTCAAAAAGCATGTCTTTCATGTCTTATAAATCGAGAATATTTTTTTTAGTCTAACATTTATACATAAAATTTCCCTGTTCTCTACGAGAATTTTAAAAAAAAACAATATTTAGGCATAAATTTGGATATTTTTATGTTTATTGCAATTTCCACGCATTAAATTGAAGAAAAAAAGCATTTTTTACATGTGTCATCTAGAGATCAGTATATGCGCCACGTCAGATAAGAAAAGTTTTTATTTCGTTTAAAAAGGTAATGAATAATGTAGTCAAATTCGATGTCATACTGTGAATCAATTTTAGGATAGAAATGCATTGTGATTTGATTTTAATTTGTACATATACGTGCATTGATGATATTTATCTGTATAGTAAATATTTGCACGTTTTAACTGCAGTTTGTTTTTATAATGAATCCGAGATAAATGCTTAAAAATGCATCACCTGATTTACCAAGGATGACCGGAGAGGTTAGGAAAGGTACGAAATCTTGGTTTATAGCGCCACCTGGTAACCTAGTAGCTGAAAATATAACGAGTGTCGCTCTCGGGTGATCATCAACCGATAGGGTGGGTACCCACCTGCCCATTGTTGTTACCCTTACCTTCCTTACCTTCTTTTCACGGTATTTTGTCCTTTTTTTTATAATAGTTGTCTATTCAAAAAAAAGCAAAATTAAGGTGGCGTGTTTTCTTCTGGAAAAACGGGAATTTTTAATCATGCAATTAAATTCCATAGCAGAAAAAATACAAATAAAATACATGTACATGCAGTTCTTTTTTTTAAATTTACTATATACGTGTGAGCTTAGAACTACCCTGTGAAACCATCACCGGTAAACTTCATGGCCATCACCTCCAATGAAGGAAGTTGGTACATGTGGTCTCACATAGTCGGCTTCGACTGAAACGGAAAATAATAATAATAAATAATAAAATACTTAGGTATTGTAATTATGCAATATTCCGAGTTCGTTTTGTCTTTCATTTACAATGTCAAGGTTGGTGCGAAAAATCGTGTAATTCAAATAACCAATATCTCACGCACTCTTGCTATAGTCACAAAACCAAATCAGATTTGATAACCATATGGTGTTCTATTCATTAACGTACTGCCAATTGAAAAGCATGGCATATTACGTTGCCATTGAAACGAAATACTTTTTCCTTGTCTCGTTAAACATTTCTGACGTGTTAAATCGATAAATTGATTTTCACAATTAATGTCGCCTTTGCCAAACGTGGTAATAAGCTGCAATTTTCGTATTTTTAAAAGTGAGAGTTTAATTGGACGGATGTCATTTAATCCTAGTATGAAAAAAGAACGAAAATACAACTCTTTATACATTACGTTTCAGTTGAGTAAATTTTATGTAATAATGAGTTTCAATCGTCAAATAGCACATGCAGTATCTCAATGTAAAATATCACGGACAACGATATTATTGAATTGTCTGGAAAACCAACTCCCAAAAAAATAAATTTAAACGCCGCCTATAATATTGATTTGATTTTTCCTTAAAATCTAATGTTCAAGAGTTAGAAATAACAGTACGAGTATTCTGCGTCCTTGCCACAAAACGCAGGCATGTACACTGCATACTGTACATCGCATCATCTTTACTGGTATATTGCATCTTTTTTATCTTTTTTATATTGCATATTTTTCATCTTTACTGACATGTACATGTCAGTATAAAGATGAAAAACAATTTGGTTCCAATTTGTCAAGCGTCTACTCTATTTCGAACCGTCTGCTTAGTGATATATGGCGCTTCATATAAAAATTGTCGGGAATGAAAAATACGTTAAAATTATTTAAAAAAACTCGCTTAATATGAATTTCTTGTAATACGAACTAATTTTTAGTCCCCGTCCGAGGGTAGACCGTATAATGTACCTGAACATCGAATAAAGTTAATTATTTCTTCGTTTTAGCCGAACCCCATTAATAAGCATTATCGGTTACTGCAAACGAATTTTCGAGTTCCCAATCATTTACACTTCTTCGATTATTTTTGAAAAAATGTAGAGATTGTCAAAACACAGGACGCAAGGACGTTTACGGTTTTGTAACATTAATAATTCAGTTCTTATTGCTGAAATCACGTTTTCCTACTGTTAAGTCTTCTGGTAATACTGTACATGTAGGCTACATTGTGTTTCGGTTTAAACGAACAACTTTTGCCACCCCTTGGAGTTCGTTTTCACGAGGCTTGACTGTAGTTAAACATTAGAAGATACATGTACATGTTCATAATTAAACTGAAGAGGGCAGACACTGCGTAACACTTGTGTAATAGGAGCAAAAAAATGCCTCTTGTGTAATCCTATTTTAACTTCTTTTTGTTACAGGTAATATCTCGCTAAATGCTCCACAGATGGTTCTGAGATCTCGGGCTAGTACCCCGGCCAAATGATTGTACTGTACACTCGTACATTTCTAGGCGCCATTTTGTTGCAATATACTGTACCCTAGTTGTTACGCACGTAATCAGATCCTCATTATTCATGTAAATGCAAACTACTCGTAGATTTGAGCTTCTGTAAAATTTTAGCAGTATTTATGAAAGAATTTTAACAAATTGTATCCTAGCCCTAATAACAAATAAATCGCAAATATCGTAGATCATCGTACTTATTACTTTAATGTATTATTCCGATCTAATATTACACCCATGGCTTTCATGGCATTGCTCAAATCACTGGAAGATTCAAGGTACAGTATATTATAAGAAAATAATTTTCATTATAATGGTAACTTTGTTCACCAATATAAAATGCATATGACAATTTTATGTCTAGAAATCCCCCATGCATTGTCTGTTAAAGACAAAATTTTAACGTTTCTCATGCCATTTTCTTAACTTTTCTCTGGGGAAACAAACAGACGGTCACGGACCACCTTTTCCAGTTTTGACCAAGGTGAGAAAATATGCAAAACAAAAAAAATGCCTTCTCAACTTAATGGATCGCGTATTTGGTTAACAAAAAAACTGAAATCGCGGACGTAATTAGCTTTTCTCATTTTCTCAACATGGGAGTCAATTGCTGCTAACGGCTAAGGCATAATTTTGAAATGATAAATGTTGTCTGAGAGTTTCTTCGTACGTTCAGCGATATTGATTTAATGCAAAGATGTATTTGATGATATTTTAGAAACAATGAGAAGTACAGGCACTGAGTAAGCACAAAACGTACTCGAACTACAAACTACATCCAATGATTAGGAGATATGAGGGTGCATGACTTGAAGAACATCTTTAGCGCAAAAAGAAACTTGATTTTTTTCTCTGAATACCAAATAAAGAACTTTTGAACTGTTTTGTAGCTATTACCAATTATTCTTAGGAAATGCTTAGCGTTTCTAAAATTAATAATTGGAACAGTTCTTCCAAATAAATGGAAATGAAGAAAATGCTTGGATGTTGAATTAATATTAATCACGATGAGTTACCTACATGTACAAAAATGACATTAAATTTTCGTGTTACACATTTTTCAGACGAATTTCATTTACTGTACATGTTTTTGATCTTTAAAATACTCATTTTTATTCATATTAGCGACAACACTCATTTCCAGTAATTTGTGAGACTGCCTCATACAATTCAAGCATAATTATATATGCACTAGAATAAGACTAATTATAGCGTTTGCTGAAGTTTTGTCAGATTTAATTTATTTATTTCATTTCTCATTTCAGCGTCGCATCTGAAAAATGTTGTATGTAGTATAAGTCCACTTATAGTGCGTGTACAGTATTGAAAACAAATATAAAAAATTAACCTTGATTTTATTTGCATTTCCATGTTTTTTGTTTAGTGACAACTTAATTCGCATCGTGCATGCATGCAACTCTTCCGATAACACGTTCTCAATTAATGTCAAATAAATGTAATTATCGGAAGTTTCCAGAACAAACAATTAGTACGAATTTAAGTGATAGATAATATAAAAAAAACAATTAACCACCTTATATACCCTGATATATACCGACATTGCTAAACATTTTAGGGAGCTTTTTCATTACAGTATAAGGATTATAACCTCGAGATTCATTAACCCCCTTGTAGTACAATTAACGAACACATTGAAACGCTTCTTTATAATCTTTTCTTGAATAAAACATTCCATTTCTAGCACCAATTTAGAGTCTAGGAATGCGTTTGAAAAAATGTCGACAAAAACCAACAACCAGATTGTTCGCCATTTTAGGATCGCAGATATTAGTAGATAGCGTTGATGAAAAAGTAAATATTCTGATCAAATTTACATTTAATTTTATATCTGGGTTTCGGTCGAATTTCCGACAAACGGAATAAAATTAGACATTAAAAACAAGGGAACTAAACTAATAATCTTTCCTTTTTCTATACCTAAGTGATTCGATTGACAAAAGGCAAAATGGGTTAGGCCTTCAGATGAACTGTGTGATTTTTTTCTTCTTGAGATCAAGTTTAAGAAATCGATCCAATTGTCAACTAGGTCAACATGCAGTATATATTGTGTAAAACTAATCGTAATGCCCTCAAACAAAATGACACAGCCATGGACTTTAGTTTCGGCTCAAGTTTTCGAGGTTCAAAGAATATTTTGCATGATGACACTGCAGATCAAGTGATAAATACCACTGGGTATCAGTTCAACTAGTTCATTTTAAGTGGTTAACTAGCTTCACTACTCGTTTAGTTTTGGTGGTTGACTGCTAAAAACAATTACAAATGGCAAATTTATCTACGAAAAATTCAAATTTATGGGATGGAGAAAGCCCTGAAGTTATGTTAAGGAATAAAGCCAACGATTTAGGACTGGATGTATTTGACGAACAATTTGCCATTGCAATGGACAATGCGGATAAACTCGGTCAATTTAGAGAAAAATTCGCTTATCCAAAAATGAAGGAAATTCCTCTTGGTAAGTAAAATAAATTGATTACAACACATTTTTACAATAATTAACACTAAAATAAGTGTCGCGTGCATGAAATGCTGCCCAAGTTTGTTAATGTTCCAATCAAACAAACTAGATGCCTTATAATCGTCTACTTATATCCAATAATCCAATGCTGTAATATCATGAAATCAAAACTTGTACAATTTGCTGCAAATTTAATTTATACTAACCATACTAACAGAGCACATTTACTAACATCACATACACTGCATTTTTTCAGGTTATCGATCTATAATAACTGTATTTACTGTTATTATTCTATCAATCCTGCTAATAATGCTATCAATACAGGTTATTTACTGTAGATATGGCTGAATTTCTATGTAACATTATTTGACATTGTATTTACTTAACTTAATAACTGCACATATTTTAAGAGCATTTTTAATTATATTAATTGTACTTTTTCTGTAGCGTTATTTTCTCTGCACATGCCAACAGCGCATCATAAAACGTTGCAAAACGTATTACATGTATTATATGGCTATTTGCCAATGGGAAATGCAAGAATTTATGAAATGATATTACGGTAATTAAAACTACAACATGTATTGCAAAATAAGAATTGTTTTTGTGCCAAATATACTAGTACATGTAAGTGTATCGTTTAACGGTTAGATGACGTCTTTTTAATTTTGCATACGTAATCGAAGTCTTAATCCTATTAAATACAAATGCATTTACCAGTCGACTAAATGATGCAATAATTATCTATATACAGTATGTATTATATCATGTTTTCAGTAAATCTATGGTTGTAGTAATGTCCTCTTCGTAATCTCTTTTTTGTGAATAAAAGCGAAATTAACTTTCTCATGTGGTCCATGGCACAAGGTCAGCGGTGGAAAACGATTGAGTTACAGTATTTTTATTTTCGTGACCTTAGGGTAATCAGACAAAAGCGTTACGAATCGTAAAAGTACTTTGTCGATCAGTTACTTCAGCAAAAAGAATGCATTAATTGGCGATGATCAAATTGTTTACACCAATGTACAGTACGCCTCTAAGCAAGGTGGCTTAGAGATTAGCATCCTCGTCTTGCATTCGGTAGACTAAGGTTCGATTCCAGGGTCGGCTATCCTCGATTGTGGTTTTTCATGGTTTCCCACAATTCCTCCAGGCAAATGCTGAGATAGCTCCTGTATTAAATCGGCCATGACCGTCTTCCGTCCTAATCCCATCCAACCCCAATCGTTAAAATCCCAAATACGGGAAAATTAATTAAAAATTGTAAATTTGGGGTCAATCAAATTGTATAATGATCCCCCCTGCCACATATGGTACTATGGGCTGACTGCAGGGTAAAGAATTAGAATTAGCGTGTCGATTTTGCATGAGGCTGATTCATGAGGCTTCTGTCTACTGCATCCCTATTAATTCATTTGTTATATGATTTTAAATAGTGGATATTGCCGTTATCCCCATCCCAGTCCAAAGTGTCGCCCAGTTTGGGCGCAACTGATTGAATTCTTCCTGTCAATGTTAAAATTACTGCGCATGCATGTAACGTTGCGTTACCTCCCGTTTAGTCAAATAAATAAACAACACGTAAAAACATGTTTTAAATTCTAGATGAAATTTCAAGCAAATTTCGCATTTGATATATACAGTATGTATCACATAGTACAGTAGGCTTATTCTTATATCATCAGTTTGCACGTTTCTTCATTTCAGTTGATCAGTCATTGACAAAATCTGATGACGACTGCATTTACTTTTGTGGAAACTCATTAGGTTTGAAACCCAAGTTAGCCGACGATCATATGCAACGTGTGCTACAGGCGTGGGGAAAAATGTACGATTTTTCTTACCTATTTTGGAATTTTGTTGGGAATTATAAAATCCATTTCTGAATTTAAGATTTGTTGGATCTTCATTTTTTTTTTTAATTTACAAATTTAAAAGGAATTATCCTTGTAAATAAATGTTATAAGGACACGCTACAAGTGTGTATCATACGCGCAGCATGCAAGAATTCCTCAGAGTGAAAAATGATATCTACACTGGTACAGTATATGCTAATATTATTTTGCCCAGGAATAGAGTTCATAATTCCCCACAAAAAATAGCGGTGGTACTTCAGTTGCCCATTTAATTAATGTATTGTGCATTATTTTATTTTCACATTCCTAGGGGAGTCTTAAGCCATTTCAAGAGTAGTCTTCCAGCAGCAAGCTGTGACCAGTTTGGCTTGGAAACGACAGAGAAGTTAGTGGGTACGTTGTTTGTATCGTTAAAATTCAATCTTAATCTGTAGAATAGCATACTGTATTTGTTTGCTGAACATTAACCGTAAAATAACATTTTTGTTATTTGTAATCTCCCACAAGGAGCACATCCGAAGGAAGTGGCTCTCATGAATGGATTAACAGTAAATTTGCATTTACTAATGGTAAGTTTCTCAACTGAAATGACAATTTCAAAGATTGTATCATGCTCATAGATAATATGATATACTGTAAGTGATACAATTTCTTGCAAAATTTTCCACAGATATCATTTTACCTACCAACACCTGAGCGATACAAGATACTCACCGAGGATTGTGCCTTTCCTTCTGACAGAGTAAGTTTGAGGGCCATTTTGTACGTGTGACTTAGTGAACTGTAATTGACATACAATGGCTTAATTGTATGTTAATTGACAAAATCATTTTTTTTCGATCAGTATGCGGTCAAATCACAAATTGATTTCCATGGTTACGATCCTAACTCTGCACTAGTGACCTTGGCTCCAAGACCTGTACGTAAATATCAATTTGATCAGAGTATCAAGTACACAGGTAACTTATACACTAATTAAATTTCGAAGGGCGAAAGCACATTGCGAACGGCAGATATTTTGGACTACATTGAAAACCATGGCGATTCCATTGCTTTAATTTTGTTCAGTGGGGTTCATTTTTACACTGGACAAAAATTCGACATGGAAGCCATTACAAGAGCCGGGCATTCCAAGGTATAACTAGCATACAGTATTTAAGATAATATTCATTATTAGACAAATAAGTTTCATTTAAAAAGTTAAGCATATAAATAGTGAAAATTAGGAAAACGTATTGCATTTTAAATTGTGCAGGTCAAGAACAATAATGCAGGACGAGTACTGATCTACAGTGTAATTACTTTACCATAGAGTACATCCGATAAATTAATAACTCATTTCAGGAGTGTTTGGTTGGTTTTGATCTTGCACATGCTATTGGGAATGTAAAACTTGAATTGCATCAATGGGACGTGGATTTCGCTTGCTGGTGTTCATACAAGGTAATTTGTAACTTTACAAAAAAAACCAGATTGTTTAGACAAAATAATACCATTTAGTGAACTGAACAAAAGCCAATCATCTTAAATTAGTACTTAAACTCTGGTGCTGGTGGTCTTGCTGGCATTTTCGTTCATGGCAAATTTAATGGGAAGAAATTTCCCCAACTTCATGGATGGTGGGGCAACAAAACAAGCAGTCGTTTTGACATGAGGAAAGGTAAGATTTTAAAGTATATTTAAATTAGGTAGCATACTCTTGTTTTGGCCTCATTGGTTCACATGCACTGAAACTTTGTATCTTTAATTATTATCAACCTTGTGTGAATGCATACTTTCATCATTCATCAGTTACCAATGTACCGGTAAAAAGTAGAAAAGATAATAACCCAGATGTAATATTTTGGATTCGTTTTAGACATCGATTTGGCCGAAGGTGCTGCTGGATTTAAATTATGCAATCCACCGCCATTTTTAGCCTGCCTAAATTTAGCAAGCTTAGAAGTAAAGGCGTCATTTTGATTTGTGCACCATTTTATGTTCAGAGCTATTTCAACTTCAAGTAATGTTATTTTCAACTTTTCAACTAGATTTTTGCTCAAACGTCAATCGATGAATTAGTTGCCAAACAGTATCTCCTGACGGGTTATTTAGAAGCTATGATAAAACGGAACTGGCCGAACCCAAAGAGCAATAATTCCACGGAAATTTCATTAAAAATAATCACTCCAAGTGATCCAAATCAGAGAGGAAATCAACTTAGCTTGATGTTTAATTGCAATGCAGAAAACATCAACAAAGAACTGGAACGACGTGGTGCAATTGTAAGTGCACACTTCCTAATTAACCCCTTGCAGAATTTAGATAATGCCACTGCTTAGTGAGTTAACATTTTTGAACCCTCTGTTAATAAACTGGCTTACAAATTGCACTATAAGATAACCTACTGAAAAAGCGATTTTTTCGCACTCATAATTAGTACCATTTGTGCATTTATTTCTGATAGGTTTGTCAAGGGAAAAAGTTTCAGCAGTGGCACTACCAACCTGCTTGAAGTTGATACTTTCATAATCCTTTTTTTCTTCATATTTCTTAAAAATTCTAAAATGGTATGAAATGTTAATTTGTTATTTATTCTTTCAGTGTGATATCCGTTTGCCTAATGTAATTCGAGTTGCCCCGGCACCTCTTTACAATTCCTTTTACGACGTTTATCTCTTCGTTGAAATTTTGAAGGAGGTGGTTCAAATTGGTGCACAACATAAATAACCTTATAAATTATACATATAGATCAAATATAAAATTATACTATATTACTTTCTTTTTATTTTGCTGCAACGCCATATCTTCATATAATTTACAGGCGAGATCCTTAAGCACGTCGTATCCAAACATTCCACATTTTTCTCCAGCTAATCGGCATCCAAAAGCTAGCGATGATTTTGGATCGCCACCATTGGCCATTGCAAATATTACAGAAGCAATGAATGTATCCCCTGCTCCTAAGGTATCAATGACTTTGGGTGGACAATATGCCTCAAGAGAAATGAGGGAGTCATCATCCAAATGTGCAGAAACTCCATCTTCACCCCATGGACATATCACTATAGCACTAATCAAAAACAATACAAACATTGCATATAAACTGTCTCGTTTTAAAATAAACTATTATTGTGCTATAAATGGTCACATCACATACCCATGTTTTAAATCTGTTTTAAACTCCCTCACAGCAACCTCCTTACAGGCATATCCCAACGAGAGTGCTAAATCTTTGCTAATGAACAGCACATCGGCAAGATGGGAAAGGGCTTTATAATCAAGTTGCGGTTTTTCTATTTCCAATGAAATTGTAATTGTTTTGTTAGGTGGACAGGATGAATTCCACTCGTTGATATGTTTTAACATCTTGGAGTATTCTGCAGGAGATCTCCCCTGTGAAATTTTAAATTAGACCTCAAGTGTGGCTCATGACTGATATAGACTTTCTTGATCAAGTAAAGATGTCAATGGGATTAACCTCGAAATGAATCCATTTGTACTTATCCAGTTTCAATTTTTTAAAATCTTCTATAGAAAGTTCAGGTAAGTCCCTTAAATTGAAGATACAAGAAAAATGTACAACATATTCGTATACAAATATTTTTCAACGCCTGATGGCCAGGCGACAGTGGACACTGAAACGTTTTTTTGTTGTTGTTGTGATAATTAACCTTATTCGGATTCAACACTATATGGTGAATGACTTTTTTTTTGGAGTAATCAAGAGCCAATTGGCATGCATTTCTAAGGATGTGCAAGTCAATAAGCTCAGACAATTACTAAACTGCTTCACAGAATCAGCAAATGCCATCATAAAAAAATTTGAACTTGTACCTCTTTTGATGGAGAATTGTCCTCGAGCCATTTTCAGAATTTATAATTACTACAGATGATGGACTGCCACAATTGGGATGATAGACACAGTTATCAATGCAGATCCCATGTGACTGTAAATCGTGTTTCAAAAATCTATTTGGATGTAAATATTTTACAATTGTGTTTTTCGTAAAAATTTCATGATAAAGAGGAATATCTTATAATAATAGGAAGACATATCATGGTATACTTACATGTGTTTAATTATCAAGAAATAGGCATTAGCTAGTTATAACTCTTACCACAATTTTAAAGTTTTCAAATAAACATTTACATAAATTATTTCCATGAAACCAAACATGGGTGCATCACTTTTTAAAGATCATTTTCGATCCTTTAATATATGACCCCGTATAAAATATTTTAGCAACATACTTGGCAAGAAAAGCCTCTTCATCAAAATCTGAAGAATGATTTAATGTAGCTAACAATTCACAAGGAGCATTTAAATAGGCCAGCACAGTACAGTTGTTTGAAGCATTACCGCCACGTTGCCATTTCTGGCAAATGGTCCTGCAAATTAAAATAAATCACCAATAGAAACTTTGGGATCCATTGCTAGTGATACATTATAATTATTAGCAATATGCATTGCAAAAGCTTTTAGGAAACATAATGGAGCTAAGACAGGATGGATCGAGCTACATACAAAAAAGTTTGAAAACAAGTTTAGGACGTACAAACTGGTGTAACCAACAAACATGAATCAAGCAGATCGATATGCAAGCTGAAAAAAAAAAACATTTTGAACGTGCATTTTCGATTGCCAGTGAAAATTTGGGAAATAAAAATGGAGACCGCGTGACTAGTTTTCATAGTGTGTTTTTAAACTCTGCAGTCATGAACTTATGACTTTGCACGACGTCCATAGTTTTACCTAGAATCCGTGTCTTCTAATGGGAATTCCTTGACCAGCACCAGCAAATCAGCGCAGAGCAGACCGACGCACAAAATCTTCCGTTCATCATCAGTAGACATACTACGCTTAATATCACATCATGGATCAAGGACGAAACCTTACCACGTCTATGATTTTAAAGTCCCACCAACACTTGATTAGAATCAACCATAATACAAGAGTCGAGGAGTTCATCAACATGTGACATCTGCGCAGACTGCGCTGATGTTGACGAAAATTCCGTGATGCCAAACTACTGAGCCTTACTTTCCCGAAAGCGCTGTTAAAGGTACAGGGTGGCCACAAAAAGCGAGTTTGTAGATTTTCACAAATTTGTGTGGGACATTCAAAAAGGACGTCCGCAAAATTTACCAAACCTTAAACTCCCCCCCACCCCTACCCCCTGTCAGTATATTGTGTCGGGTCAATCAGGACCCTCCCTCCATTCGGACGTCAGAAACTTTAAAAAGAAATTGCATTCGGAAAATTTTAAAAGTTTTCAAATTTGTACACGGAAAACGTAAATTTTGTACTCTGAAAAAGTTGAGAATTTTGTCAATTTGTCCTCGAAATCTGTTTGAAATTTTGAAAAAATCTCCTCGGAAACTGTTGAAAATTTTTCAAATCCTTACTCGAAAATCTTTGAAAATGTTGATGATTTGTCCTATATAAAACGTGGGAAATGTTGCAAATTTTTCCTTGGGGAAAACAAAGACATTTTTCAAATCTGAAAAACATGGAAAAATGTGTAAAGATGTCCTCGGAAAAGGTTGAAAATTGTGCAAGTTTATGCTCGAGAAAAATGAAAATTTTGCAAATTTGTCATGGGAAAATTTGAAAGTTAGCAAATGGACCCTATACTCCTTAACTTCTAAATTTTTTTCCTACTCTGACTTGCATCAGTAGATAGGACCACCCATATTTATGACGAATGATTTAATTCCTGCCCTGTCTTTCTGTTCGAAGCCACACGATAGGCGCATTTTTCAAAGATGAATGAACGAATGACGCATTTCTTTTCAGTATTAACCATACAGTTATGTAAAAGCGCATTATTTCTTTCGAAAGAATTAATACCTCCTTCTAGTTCATCGCACAGCAAGGGGCCATTCAAAAAGGACGTCCTCAAGGACGTCCACATGGAAGCCAATCGCTGTAGGCTTGTTTTGGTTTCACGGGTTGATGTGCGTGGCTTCATTTTGATAATAATGATATAATTCAGATTTTTCCAGTACAAATTTGAGCACAAACTTGTAACTTTTCAACCTTTTTCGAGGATATCTTTACGAGTTTTTCCTCGGGAAAACCGAGGAAAATTTGCAACATTTTCCTAGTTTTCCCGTGAACAAATTTGCAAAAATATCCACGTTTTACAAAGGACAGATCATCAACATTTTCAACTATTTTAGAGTAGAGATTTGTAAAATTTTCAACTGTTTTATGAGATTTGTAAGATTTTCAACAATTTACGAGAGAATTTTGCAAAATTTCGAACAGATTCTGAGGACAAATTGATAAAATTTACAACCCTTTCAGAGTACAAAATTTATGTTTTCCGAGTACTTGTGAAATTTTCCGAAAGCAATTTTTTTTAAGATTCGGACGTCCCAATGGGAGGAGGAGGGGATGGAGGCCGGGGTTCTGATTGACCGAACACAATGACCGGACGATCTTTTTGAATGGCCCCTAAATAGATTTGCATCACACTCATTTTTTCAAGATGATTAAATATATATATATATATATGTTAAAACTGTTCTGTTTTAATTACTAGCAATAGTTCTTGTAGTTGTTTACACAGCAAGGATGACAATGGACACAAAATAAGACATGTTGTTAGAAACGCACATGGCACCCTGGAGGAAGCACCGTTCCGCCTGCGCTGTCTAGGGTGAGGCGGAATAATGGTGCTTTGGGGGCTTGTTGTGGAATGTTCACGTGACTTGCAGTGATCTAAATTAGTTCCTATACACGCTGCGTAAGCTAGGGCATGGGGGATGTAATTCTGTTCTTGTACGCCTCGGAAGAGATGCGCCATTGGACCACGAGCAAACACAACCACATCCTCGCCACCATGAGTGTCATAACCCATGGGAACGACCACTTGAGGGGTAAATCTTTTGTCTTCTGCAAATGTTAAAATTAGTTTCTTAGATAAGGGGCTAGTACAGCAGTCTCGTTAAACATGAATGAATTTTCATTAAAAAAATATATAAATATATATAGACATTTGATTGGTTTGACTTAAAATTTTCCGAAAAAATCATAATTACAGAATGCTGATATTAATCAGAATTAACATCTTTAAAAACTCCTCATTGAGCCCGAAAAAAAATTGCAATCATTTCTACATGTACAGAATTAACACCCACAGTAAATTCTAATTTAGTAGCCAAAGATGTGAAAAAAATGTTTAAACAGTTTTGAAAATAAAACAATAATATGATATGTTATGCAAATCGGTCGCTAAATTATAATCTTTCATTATTTTAAATTAAGTTTATGTTTAAATTACGAGGTTTCAAAAATTAATGGGCGTCATCGCGTAACTTCCTGACACAGTTTTGACTAAAACCATTCCGAACTTACAATAAGGTCAATTAGCCGAAACTAATTTATGTTTGAGCTTTAATAGCTTTGTGTCCCATTCTGAAACGGAAGTGCCATATAATGAATCCATATTAGGGAAAATTGAAAAGTGCTTACCTGTATCCACATTCGTCAAATTGGCTCTGGTAGCACTCTGATTGTGTTTATAACCAACTCCATTCGTATACATGAGGGTCGTGTAGGGCATTTTGTCAACTTCAGAAATCCCTGCAATTCCTGAATGACCAAAAATGTAATTGTCAACACAGTCCAAAAACATATTCGAGCATTTACTGTCATTGCCTCGCGTGCTACTCGCAGCATTGCAAATTCATCGACAAGTTTGTTTTTTTAAAGATCCCAATTGAATTTACACTTTTGATTTGTTTACTGTTTAGTCTTATTGGCCCTAACCTAAGATAGTTGTTCCCCGTTCTGGATAACCGTTAATAGTCATGGGGTGCGAGTGGTCAGCTGTGACAATTATCAGAGTATCCACTTCACTGGTCAGATCGATGGCAATTTTGACAGCTTTGTCCATTGCCACAGTTTCTTCCAATGAATGCCGAATGAGACCATCATGGTGAGCTTGATCTATGCGTCCTCCTGCGGTGCATTCGATAGACAAAAATATTATGTTTAACCTATCCGAGCGCCCTCACTGTTCAATTAGAAAATGTTAGGCATTCTTCGTGTTACCTGCCTTCTATAAACAGGAAAAAACCTGTACTGCTTCGCTGAAGTCTTCGAATGGCCTTTTCAGTCATTTCTGCAATGCTCGGTTCTGCGTCCAAAGTCGTATTGCCCCGATTACTGTCGAAAGACATGTGACTGTAGTTGAAAAGTCCTGCGGATTAATTTCCGTAATTTCAGTGACTATTCATCAATTGCACAAATACAAATTTTGCCAAGAAAATAAAATAGATGGGGATCTTTCTACAAGGCACTTTAATTTAATTAATATGAACAGTTTATCCTCCTTTTTGCTATTTAGATGTATACATTACAATAGTAGAATTACAATTTAAAAAAAATTGTTCAATGTACGCAAATTTAATTACCATTGGAGTATAGGGGGCGGCCTGATGAAAAGTGTTCATTGTTCATAGTATGCAGCGTTCAATGTATAGAACATTTTTACCATGGGCTACTATGGAGAAAAATTCGGGCCGAAAAAAATTGTTCAATGTTCACATAGTTTCAATGTATAGAGGTGTTCAAAGTAGCCGGTTTCACTGTATTTCTTTTCTTGCCGAATGTAAAAACTGTTTTTTGCATTGCAATGTCGTACCCATAACGAAATCTTCCCGACTTGGATCCCAGTCGTCGAAGGCCTTTTTGCTGGGCATGTATCTATACGTGGTGTTGCGGGATTGCTTGTCGTATTTCCAATCTTTGATCAAATCTTTGCCATCCTTCCGTCGGCCGGCCATTTTCTCCTTGACGTCTATTTGCTCTTTAGGTATGAAATTACCGCGTCCTCCTCCCATGATCACCTAAAATGGATATTTTCAAGGGGGTTGGAAAACTTGAATTCCATGAAAAGTTAAATTGAATTTATTTATCCATTTATTTCATGTCCATGTTGCATTTCCTATACTTCGAACAGTATATGTAAACCCAACATTCCAGCGATTTATCCGTAAAAACAGCAAATTGCGTGTTTCACAGCACAAAATACTGACAGCACTGGAGCTATATATCTCGATCACGCTTCCTCGGAACCATCTTGTTATCCATGCGAACCAACTTCAGAATACATGTACTATATACAGAACACAAGAAAATGCTATCTATGGGAATGTAAGCATTACATAATAAAGCAGAATTGGATCTACTCTTTCGCAGATTGTTAGCAATTATTGATCTATACAGTGTAGTATATCCAAATTTCAGGTGCATCAACTATCTGCGCAATTGATAGAGATACTATACGCATGCATTACTTTAACGTTCTTTTCTATATGTGCATGGCTACACTTTTGACCAATAATAATCTGTGTGCCTCTCTGTGTTCGCAATCCGCATTCTTATCACGCTTGGTGGCGCTAGTGTACGCCGAGTGGCAAGTGCCTCCAAGAATCATTATTGGCATTTCCACCCATATTCTGGAGTCTAGACCCTAGACCTATCGCGAACAATGGAATCATATCGTTTCCATTCAGAAGAAATTTTAAGAGAGTTTAGCTATAAAATTGAATTTCCGGCATAAATTAACCTACAGCTAGTTAGGTTAAGTGAACTACTTTAATATCTTTTCCCGGAAAGTCTTCGACCAACTGACTCGCAATGTCTTTGCAATTATTTGCTTCTGCCGGCTTCTTGGAATCCTCTTCCCAGTCACGGTTGGCAACGTGTGCGTATAAAGCAGCTGGCGAAGCGTGGGTCACTCTGGTCGTTGTGAGGAATCCAGTTTCTTTTCCTACAAAATAACCTTCGTTTTAGCACCGCGTAAATTTTCACACACACAAAAAAAATTATCCTTTGCGAAAGTTAGATATATAATGTGCACTTTTGTTTTAATAAATATTTGTGTATAAATACTGTTTGGTGTGTGTTATACCAAAATACTTTTAATTACTCACTCACATTAGACGTATTTGCGTAAACAGTACTTGTAAGGTAATATTTTCAAGAGGAAATTTTGCTTTAAAAGGTATTCAGCCTCCAAGAATCGGATTCAAGGCAGGAAATCCAGGTCCCTTCGCCCAATAGGCAATTTACAGTACTTCTTTTCCAAACTGCATAGTCAAACACGAAAGTCAAACCAAAATTAACCGGAAATTAAATAGAGCGTGCGAGCCACTCGTACAGAGTATGGTTTCTAGAAGCTTGGTTTAGCACGTAAACAGTCCTAGTAAATCATGGCGCCAAACGACGACTCGCCGGCCGAGTGCACGTATTCCCGAGTTTGAAATATGGCTGGTTTGGCAATTTAGTTTAGAAAAATGTTTAATTTTTGTCTCATTATTTATCGAATCGAAAGTCATACCAACCCCTTAAAACACGTTTGAAGGCAGCTCAACATAACGTAGTTGTACGTAGTGATTGCCATGAGAAAAAAACAGGGCATTGGGATCGCCAGAATGCGTACTCGAGCCAATGTTTTGCATTTTCCATTTTGTAACAAATGTGTTAGAGCTTAACGATGATATACAGTAGGTGCTTATATTTACAAATATCAACGTTTGTCCGTGCTGCCTCTAACTTTTCAGCGTTCATGAGATAGATTGTTTTAAGCATACTATGAAACAAAGATAGCGTTTCAAGATTTCGCATTTTTAAATTCACCACTTAATTTTAATTTAAAATTTAAAAATGGGAAACTGCACAATCGCTTCCGTTCCTTCCTTTCTTTTTCTATCGAAATAAAAAATCCACAATTTTATCCATAATTCCCATAGAGAATTCTAATCTTTACTCTGCAGTCAGTATATAGTACCATTGAATAAACAGAAATAAATAAACAGAAACCTACTGAGTAAATAGAATGAAGTACTGGTAATAATTTAAGATGGTCCGCGTTGTACTTTTCTTAAAGTTGTCTCGGAAAACTATCAATTTTATTTTAGAATCCCTTTCAGCGTTTCATACGAATGTAATAGAATGTCGGAAGTATAAACCAGCCGTTTGTTACCCTTATTGGTCCCAGTCGAATCATATTGAGTAAGTGGGTCAGAACGTGTTGTCTAATTTGATGAAATTTGCGTAACGTTTCTTTACCGGCATCTTGCGCCCATGCTAAGATGGAGTACACTTCGGTTCCGATAGACGAATTGCAATCATTGAAAACGGTGCGAGCGTCCACCCCGATGGTTTTGAAATTGGTTTTGACCCCGCACAAGTAAGCGGTTGCAGTACCGGCCGAATCGGGAACTTGCTTGTTAACGTTGTACGTCTAAAACGTGAATTCACGTAAAAATGCAGAAAAAAAAGTCTTATGAAGTGTAATTTCTTTGTTTTTAAATTGCTAGCAAAACATCATTCATCAGTATTCATTCGCCATGTCCAATCGCACCTTGATTAATCCTACGTTTGGAAATTTGTCAAACTCCAGAGATTCTTCTTCGCCAGCGAAACCGCGCAACTGTCCTTTGTATATTCTGCTCGCTGTTATTGTCGTTACTCCCATGCCGTCTCCCATAAAGAATATTATGTTTTTGGCAACATTTTCGTTCAATTTTATCTTCATGTTAACGCGAAGTGTCTCCTGAGCCTGCATCTTCCAGTGTTCTCCATCAGCTTGAAGTTAAAACGGAACATAACATCAAATATTCTTGTTTTGCGATAATTGGGATAGAATACGTACGGTTAACATGCAGTGTATGTATGCCGATGTTATTATAGAGACTTTTACACATCGCGACCCGTATATGATAAAACTCTTTATTAACTAATACTCAACCTCAAGTTACAGTATACACGCTTTTACGGTTAATTACAAGCTCTAATTAAAACATAACATTTGTAACATGCCTGACAGAATTTAATGCTTATTTAATTTAAATGAATTACTAATTTTGAATAAAAACAAAATGCATTTATTCGCATTAACATAAGCTTAGTAGATGTATAAACGCTTGTGAAATGGTAACAAGGCTTTATTTTTTTTTACTTCTGATATGCAAATTAATAAATTTGGATACATTTGAATGCGCTTCTTCAAACATATTATTCCTATAGCCATGTCTTTAGGCACATTATATCAACTCCGTGTCGGCACGGAGTTGATGACACGTCATGACATTATATCTACGGGTATTAGTTTACCTTCTCTTAGATCATGCTCGAATATCTTTTGCTTCTTCATGACGCTGCACTGAATTAAATTTATGAGTAATAAAACGAATAAAAGTTGAAAAAACAAGAAAATCGACGATTTCGACGAGTATTGCATCCTTCTCTGTGGACGTTTATTTAAATGACACCCTCCAGAATGACGAATAAAAAGAAAATTCACGATAGGAAAGTGATTAAAAATTCCGATATAAAAAGCACTAAACGAAAATGTGCCGACATTACTTTGGAAATTAAAAAAAAACGAAACATCGAAGTGAATGGAACACCTCGTGATTCTTGCGCCATCACCAGGCACGTGCATGCGCACGTCATATACAGGGTGTTTCAAAAGTAATAGTCAATTATTTTAGGGGTTGTAGAAGGTACTAAACTGAACATGTTTAGTATAGGAACTTAGGGGTGCCGACGTCATTTTAAAAAAAATTATGAATGTTTTAATTTTGGAAATTTTTAACAGGGGAGTAAACGGAGGTGCCCCTTTCGAAAGACTGTCCCGCAAAACATCAAGGTTTGTAAGGAAAGCTATGCGCAAGGGGCACCTCCGTTTACTTCCACGTTAAAAATTTCCAAAATAGCTTTTTTAAATGACGTCGGTACTCCTAAGTTCCTATGCTAAACATGTTCGGTTTAGTACCCTCTACAACCCTTGAAATTATTGATTATTACTTTTGAAACATATTCACATGACGCCACGCAGCTCTTAGGCGTGGTTTACGTGGCTTGGTGAACATCGTGAGCGTGGTGTGGGGTACGTGAATCTGCCCCATTAGATACTATCACTTACCAGTGAATAGATTTCTTATCCGAAAGTAGATATTTTAATGCCGTTTTGCTGCTACAATTAAAAAATTGTATGAATTTTCTCGATAAAGAAATAATGAAAATTGATATATGGAAAGAATGCGCTTGCACGTCTATAGCGAAGGCAATCATTTTTGGCAAAGTAAAACTATCAAGTACCCCAAACATGCTTGAACTGGGCGGAGCCAGCCCGCGTCATCTGCTTGTGAATACCATCTATTGGAGGGATTTGTTGCACATGCAGCAACAAAAAAAACTAGACTTATGTAAAACTTAATTACTGGTAATAGTAATGGTAAGATATTTCAATGGCTCTTAACTCAAACTCCTAGCCTAGAGTCCACAAAAAACAATACACGTACAAGAAAAAATAAATTGATGTTTGTTTTACAGATTTTGTTGATGGGAAATTTTAATTAAGGACATAAAGGCTTTCTGAATATTATTGTAAGGATAGCATGTTAATCGCTTGCACACGCAAACGTACTTCTATGGGAGGTCATTTTTAGATTAATGGCAGGTTTTCAATGTCATGCTAGAGAATGATAGAAGCGCATAAACAACGTGTTTCCACATGTCAGGATTTGTGCATGCGTGTGACATGAACGTCGAATTAATTTACTGCGCATTTATGCTATCCTGTCAGTGAAATTCATTGGAAGAATTAATGACTAATTTATATCCCCTCCCCGTCTCCTAATAAGCGGTCGACAAATTTCTACAGTATAATGTTTCACTTTTTAATTACGAAATAACGATCAGTAATTATTTCCAGCATCATCGACACGAGGAAATAATATTTGAAGACTGTTGCAATTTCCTATGCAGCGAAACTACATTTTATGATATTAGGACATGTTATTAAGAACAATTACTACTGGTCAGATTATTTTCTCGCGAAACTTTGATCATAAAACAGTGCAAATGCTGTGTAACGGCGAGTGTACAGTATTCGATTGTTTGGCTGTTTTGACGTCCTGCTTCGTACATACATGTACATGTATCTCGAACCCATCGAATGCAGTACATAGTCTGCAAATTCGAGACGAATTATCGTTGAATTCTAGTATACTCTCTAAGAAATAATGAATAATGGTGAAATTAGGTGTTTTGTAACACCCAAAGGTATTTGCTTGCCTCCTTAAAGGTATTTTGAGGTACATGTATATTGAGGTGTTTATAAATATTTTGGTATTTGCAAACACCTAATGGTGTTTCCAAACTCCTAAAAAGGTGTTTGGAACATAAAAAAAAAACATTGAAAAGATGCTTATAGATACCCTTTATGGAATCCCATCGAAAAGGCACAACTAGTGAGGCTTTAATCTGAAGCGAGTCGAGATAATTGCGTGAGGTATCCAGGAATGGTTGGTTGCAGGATCGAATCCCGATAAGTATATGCGGTACTATATGCGGAACGTGATTACTATGTATGTTTCAATTTACATGTATGATAGTAGGTACACACCAAGGAAACCTTGGTGACGTAATTGGTAACGGCAATTTTTTTAGAAAAAAAAAACTTATGGTATTCTGGAACACCCCTTATGGTATTCTAGATGATGTATTCCATAAAACCTTATTTTAGAGGTTTTCCATAACACCAAAAAAGGTGGAGTATTTGTGACAAGTCAAAACACCTTTTCTGTGTTCTATAGTACATTTATTTCTTAGAGTGTAATCGTCTAGGTTAGATTGATTAAACTTTAGGAGCCATTCAAAAAAGGCGTCCGCAAAATTTTCCCAAAATTGGACTCCCCCTGGGCCTAACTGCATTGTGTTCCGGTCAATCAGGACTCCCCCCATTCGGACGTCCATTCGCAACTTTGTACTCGGAAAACGTAAATTTTCTACTCTGAAAAGGTAATTCAGAATGTTGCCAATTTCTCCTCAGAAACTGGACAATTTTAAAAATCTGTACTCGAAATCAGTTGAAAATGTTGCAGTTTCGTACTTGTGAAAACATGGAAAATGTTGCAAATTTGTTCTCGGAAAAACGAGGAAGAATTTGTAACTCGGAAAAGGTTGAAAGTTTGGCGAGTTTATGCTCGAGAAAAATGAACATCTTTTTTTGCAGCGTAACACATGCATCTCATTGACTTCCATGTTTCTGTTATTGGGTGTGCACGCACAGGCCGCGTGTTTTGTAACAGGATAGATAAACAGCTGAGCCAATGAACAATAATGTGCTACGCTGTGGCAATCTTTAGCCAATATCAGGCGATCGAGCGGATCGACACGTTGACTATGATTAGTTTACAACCGAAGATTGTGGCTGAGGACGAGTTTCTATAATGACGAACAGCATGGCGGCCATGCTATGTTTTGGCCACCAGAACATCAAAGGTGCCGACACGGAGTGCGCATTATGTGGCACGATGCACGCCTGTTGCACGTGCAACGTGCGTGCAGCGTGGTAGAGAATTTCACAGAGTGAATATTTGAAAATGAGCTCATAATTCTCCTTTGGACCTTGTCAATTAAAATAGCTAATTCTAGCACCAGTGTATGCAGTAGGAGAAATCGGAAAATGAATAGGTGGTAGCGAAGCAAGTTTATTACATCAGATTTTGACAGAAATTAATCGCAGCAATTCCATGTCTGTTGGAAGGCGTGCCTGTCCCGAACATGTTTTTGTCATTTCCAGAACGAATGGATGTGACATTTTTTGGAAAGCTAGCAATTAAAAGAAAGGATCCATGACCATGAGAGCCGAATTAGCGATCGAGTGTGCACCGAAGCACCGGGTGTCACGCACCTTTCGAATTTAATGAATACTGGCCATTTCGTCCAATGAGACCATAAACATGCAGCAATACTCGGAAGGCATGTCCCTCTCCACACTGTGCTCTCCAGCAATCCTCAAATAAAGGCCGTGAATAATCGATATTTCCATGGCAACGATGTATTCCTCCGCGCAGCAGGCCCGTTGCAACGTTATATAGGGCGCAAACCGCGTTGCACGAAGCATGCACGGATGCTAAAACGTAGATTTCTTGAAGATGCTACGACAACCCTGCGTGCCAACCATATTATTGACATAAGTGCCTTCGTTTATTGCGCGATTTGAAGCGAGGGACACACACGCGTGCCTCTAATTTAAGAGCTGACATCTTAATTCTTAACTGGCGACTTCGTGCCACATATGACCTACGTGCTCACTCCTACACTTTTTCCACCCACGTGTTATTTTTGGTCGGGCAACGGTGTCGTCCAATGAGGAATCGGCTCCGAGGAAACTCATTCTTCCAGGGCTTTTCTGTACGATAAGAGCTGCTGGAGATCTTCCAGAACGAGGAGAAATCAGCCAATGTCCACCCGAGTCCGAAACTGACCGGCTGCGGATTGCTATCGATTTACCTGGACTTGAGATGAGAACGAAAAATTAGGATAACGTGAAAAAAATCAGATCCTCTGACAACCAAGATGCTGACTGAGGCGCTACTTTAAGATGGAGCTACTGTAACTGGAGGCTGGCAGCTAACGTTTGCAGGGGGTAAGTGGAGGATTCGTCCTTTTTTTTTTTAATTTGACATTCCGATTGATCATCATCCATCCCTGATATTTTTGGATAAATACCCAAACATTAAAATTGGTTAGTTTTTCTATTCAAAAAATAATGCGATGCTTTGATCGTGGGTGGATGGACGACCACATTGGAGTAGGCACTAGGGAGCGACCTCGTTTCAACGAGCTCAGCTGTTCTTGTTGAGGTATTTTTGTTATCTGAAAGCAGTCGATGAGAACGCATATTGCCTCATTAAACGAGTCTAAATTTAACACGAAAGAAAACAGAACAATCGTGGTCGTAACTGCAAAAATAATAAAGAAATATTTGAGACTCAGGCACTCTAAGGTGTTGAAAGTAGAATTTGACATCAATTTGTGCATGCATCTGCAGGGTGTATCTGGCATTTTGTTCATGCACGAATCTACCGTAAATACGGAATTAAGCGCCCCGGCGCTTATTTGCAAATTCCGGGGAACCCCCCTGGCGATTATTAAAGGCA